>OZ005654.1:91275251-91310251 GCA_963930645.1 Salticus scenicus
GTAGTCTTATCTTCCAAATGCATCTGATATATTTCTCAACTTGCCCACCATCTTGTTTCCAAGCGCCGGCCACTTCAAAATGTTAAATTCACATAAAAAGGTATTTATGAACCGATTTGCTTAAAACTCCATATGTAGATATCCTACATCAATATTTCTACCAAGTCCATTAATAATTTGTAGTTGCCATTTTGAAACAAAATGACGGCTACATGATAAGGAAAAAGAAATCAACCTACCCTTCCGAATAAGCCGGAAAGACTTGTTAAACCTTGCGTTTTATAGCTAAAATGTTTTTTTTTTTTTTTTTTTTTTTTCACTTTTTTAAAGAAACCTTTACATCTCCCTGATTACATGCGGTCGAGACATGAAAATTTACACACATAATAAGGAAGAGAACTATAATCCCATGCTACAGCCAGATCTCATTTCAAGCATTATTTTTTACAGGGTGATGCCAAGCACTTTCATTTTGTTTAATTTTTTTACTGGACCCCCTTTCACTTTCGAGGGAAAACTTTAACTGAAATGTATGAAGTAAAACATGTTCTTTACACTCTTGAAGTTTCAAGATAATTTGTTTAAAATTTTTTGAGATATTTTTTAAAAAGTCTGAAATCAAAATTTACCGGTCACTTATGGTAAGGTAGTGTAAATGATATCCATCATAACAAATATTCCGTCATAGAAAAGGAAATACAGATAATGTTAAATAAACGCAATATATTCAGTTTAGAAATTAAAAAACTGTATAAATTATTATATATGAAGAAAAATTCAGAAAAATTGATAAAATTTTATTTACACACCGTTTCAAAGAAGCAAAATTAAGCCACTTTTGCATTTATATTACATATATATATATATACTAACAGTTAAATTTATTAACAATTAAAATCCACTTCATTACTTTATAAACTATAATATATATATATATATATATATATATATATATATATATATATATATATATATATATATATATTGTTACAAAATTGTAAATAATTGTGTTTATTTTTGTATAAATTTTTCAAAGAGGCTTAGTAAGTTGATAAAGTGCTAATTTTGTCCATTTCTAGTCATTTTAGCGTTGAAATAGCCTTATTTCCCCTTAAAAACGCATTAAAAAGTCCAATAACGCAGGTAATGGATTTGGCGCCAAATTTGGCGACTTTTTCCCACCTTGGCGGTTTTTTTGGCGACCTTGGCGAGAAAATCCTTATTAGGGATATACCAAATATGGAAGCTGTAAGTTGATTGGTTGACCACTTTCTAGAGTTTTCTCGAAAAATCTGGGTTCCATGGAACAGTATTTAAGAAGCGCTTTCTCGCCAAGGAGTTCAGATCAGTCTGAGATCAGCTTCTGTCAATGTTGCATTGCTTTGAGAGCCTCTTTGAAAGAGACGTGCTTCAAGTGTTATTGCTATACAGTTTGTACTGTGGATTTGCTATTGGCAGCTGTTGTTTAAGCTGTGTTTACTGGTCGAATTGAATCTGATACTTGGTTTATAGACCTGTATTTTTCTGGAACTTTCTGTGAATAAATTACTGAATTTTTGTACGTTTGGCCTTTCATTCTCGGACAACTCACGAACCCCCACGTACGCAACAATATATATATATATATATATATATATATATAATGTGTATTAGTTGATTATAGTAGTATTGAAGTAGCATTATGTTGATGCTAGAAAATAATAGAAACCATAATAAGAAATGAATGAAAGTGTGACAAAGCATAATTTTTAAAAGTAATATTCCAATGAAATTACAAAAGTCATGTATCAGTGCATGATTTTAAATACATTACAATTGTATTATTGTAGATTAAAAAGCTGCTGAAAGGATAATTAAATATATTATTTATTGTTTGTTGATATTAATTGTATATGTGATTAAAAAATGCGGTAACATATAGCAATAACTATTTTAAGTTTAACAAAAAACAAAGGAAATTGAATGATTATAATACATTATAATTTATCTTTTTTAAACTATTAAAATTATATTTTGTATTTTATGAATCTTATATTTGAAAATATATTTTATTACTTAACAATTTCTTATACCAGTTATTTAAGTATATCTTGGAAACTTGGAAACCCCTGGACGGCTCCTACCTACCTAGACCAGCCAAGTTTTACTGGTTTGTTACCGTCGTTCAAAGTGGCGAATAACAACATATCATCGCATAGCGACCACATGCTTTGCGAACTACATGAGAATCCCATAAAATGAGCTGTGTCCGGAGGATCTTCGCTCAGGTTTCCATATTTTAAGTACGACTTCATCAAAGCGACTTCCCTTTTCATAATTTTTGGAAATATATAGCTGAAATAAATAAATCAACATGCTTATCATATAAAAAATTGTTTCAAAAACTCTAATTTGAAACTTCTCAATTACATCTTAAAATAAACTGAAAAACCTTACTTGAAGCTTCTTATAAAACTTTTCGGTGTCGGACCGCAACATCATGAGGATGGCTTCACAGGTAGTTTCATTCTTGTAAACAAATTAACTTCAGCCTTCCCTTTTCTTCTAACCTTAATCGAAGCTTCTTCCAAAAGTTTTTGGTGCTGGTTTGCATTATCACCAAGCAAGTCTGATGAGGATGCGGGCCCGCACCAAAAACCTTTGCAAGAAGCTTCAAGTAAGGCCGTCTGTCACGAATCTGTGAAAATTATCAAAAACATGCGCAGTTGCAACCAAAATGATTCATCTACTGACATCGATAGCGAGGGGCGACATCTAATTAAAAGACAGGAAAAGACTGAAGTTGAATAGTTTACAAGCGTGAACACACCTGGGAAGCATGTCCGATGATGATGCAGGCTCGCACTTTTGCAAGAAGCTTCAATTAAGCCGCTGCAGTTTATTTCATATATATATATTCTTTTAGAATAAAGCTGTGCTACCTATAAGCGAACAAACTTTAACATATATTTATAGATAACTCTATAGGTTAAATACTGTAAGATTTCTTTTAAACTTAAAATTATTAACGAGAAAAAGTAACGAATGTAATGATTCAGAATATATTTATTTTAATATTATAAACTTTATCTGTGTTTTTAGAATGCTAGACTAAGTAAAAAATATAATATTTCATACTTTTCAAAAACACTGTTTTAAAATATGATGTGGAATATATGTATCTAAAGTTTCTTTCTTCTATATTCAAAATTACCATTTATTACTGGGAGAAATTCTCATCTCTAACCTTTCTTAAAAGCAATTTATTTCCCATCAACTACGTGAAATATTCATTTTCTGTAAAAAAAAAATATAATACAAATACAGCGTGTGAAATATTTCAAACATATGGTAACAATATTATTAAGAAACCATTTTGTCGAAGATTGGAAGTGATTGTATACAATATAAAGAGAAAAATGAAAGAAAAACATTTTATGTAAACATTAATACTAATGAATTGTAGAGTATCTCTTTTTTAATGAAAGGAAATAAGTCTCTGTATTTATGATGATATCTGCTCAGTTACATATTATTCGATTTTTTATTATCAAGAAAGAAACGTTCATGTTTCATTACAAATAATTTCCCTGATGATGTTTTCAAGAAAACAAATCCTTAATATTGTCGAAGGATATTTATTTATTGTTTAACTTATTCTGTAAAAATAGCATGCAAAGCATTTTCTTTTTCCCTTAATGAAAACAATATATTTATTTTTCGAAGCAGAATTTTTAAGAAGTACGTCATAAGATTTTCTTATTTATATATACACAGGTTGTCCAAGCTAAAAAATTACAAACTTCTAGGGGCGGTAGAGTACGTCACAAGGATTCAGAATTGTACAGGAACCCATGGACACAAACGTCATTTTCACCCTTTAAAAACTGGATGTTTTGGGCTACATTGTACTATTAACACTGCCTACTGTGTAAATTTTAAAAACTTGCATGCTTCAATCTTTAGCAAAATCATACACGATATTCGTATTAATGAAATCTGTGCGATAAAATACATTGATTAAAAACATAATTTATTTATTTATGTAAACATTGGAATGTAAAAAACATTGTTTGTAATGCAAAATTCGAAAGGCACACCCATATCCGCGCAATAATACCTGGTTTTTAAAAGGTTAAAATGACATTTGTGAGCATGGTTTTTTCTCTACCTAGCCTCGAAGTTTGTAACATCTTAGCGGAACATCCTGTATATATATATCTATATTATATTTCTTTACAAAGCAAATATCTCTTTGAAGTAGTAAGAAGAAATGTTATTAATTTATATCAAATCATAATATATGCAAACTTTTTCTTAAATATAAATATTCGCAAGGAAAAATAAAATTCTTTATAAAAATTTCTTTGTCTGTTTATTAAGTTTATAAAAATATTTTTTAAAATTATAAAAATATTCTGTCAGAATGAAGTTATAAAAATTATATTTTTTATATTGAACCGTTGTCCTAAGGTATATTTTCCTAAAAGTGGGATTAGGTTAAAAAAAAAAGTATTTTTACGTTATAGCAATGCGTTATCGAGTTCTATCAAACTGTTCTAATCAGAAGTTATTTAAATATTTTCTAGATTTTAAGTGTTTTAGCACTATAATATCACTTATATGGAATTAGTAGTAAAATCATATGTACTGTTCTACAGATTATTTACAGATAAAAATATTTTATTCAGTTAAAAAATTATTATAACGATATATATATGTATCTTAATATATATAAATCTCGTGTCACAATGTTTGTCCTCAATGGACTCCTAAACCACTTAACCGATTATAATAAAATTCGCACACCATGTGCAGTTCGATCCAACTTGAGAGATAGGATAGTTTAAATCTCAAATTATAGTCGCAATTTTAATTTATTGCTAATTATTTGTCTGTTATTATTTGACAGTCACAATTATCTGTTAACTCCAAATGATTCTAACAGATGTCGATACCTTTCGACTGGGTTGAAATGAAAGCTGAAATATATTTGGTGCTGCCATCTACACAAAGAATCTTCAACTTTTTAACCTATTAATAAATTTCGTATAATTCAATTATTTCCACTTAACACATGTCGATACCTTTCGACTGGGTTGAAATGAAAGCTGAAATATATTTGGTGCTGCCATCTACACAAAGAATCTTCAACTTTTTAACCTATTAATAAGTTTCGTATAATTCAATTATTTCCACTTTTTAAATTTTGGTGTTAGCATAGCCGGCCACGTGTTACTTAGACTGAAGTGTAAATTGAATTCATATTATAATGAAGATAATACAGTGAAATTAATCCTGTTTTTTACTTATTTGTGCTTCATTGATCAAAACTTTATAATTTAATATAATATATATATATATATATATATATATATCTTTATATATAAAATTTATTATGTTTGTCCGCGATGAACTCCTAAACTAATGAGCCGATTTTAATGAAATTTGGACACTGTGTGCAATTTGGTCCAACTTGAGAGATAGGATAGTTTTTATTGCAAAATTCGCCTCCCAAAAGGGGGGGGGAGGGGCCAAAACGTGATTTCACAAACAAACAAACAAACAACAACAATCAAAAAAAAAAAAAAAATAGAAATGCAGATAGACTGTTCAAAATTGGTATAGAGAGGTTTTAGAGGCCTGCAAATCGAATGAGGATATTTTCGAAAGTGTAAAGTTATTAGGAGGGGCGGGTAAGGGGGCGGAGGAGCAAAAAAATAAAAATAGAGTTACATCGCTAAAAATTGGTACATATAAGTTTTTGATACGTACAAATCGATTGCAGATATTTTCGAATTTGTAAAATTATAAAGAGGAGCGGGAAAGGGGGGGGCAGAGGAGCAAAATATAAAAATGGAGTTAGATCATTCAAAATTGGTGCATAGAATTTTTGATACCAACAAATCGATTGCGGATTTTTTCGAATTTGTAAATTTATTAGGAGGGGCGGGAAGGGGGGCAGAGGGGCAAAAAATAAAAATATAGTTAGATCGTTCAAATTGGTGCATACAGGTTTTTGACACCTACAAATAAACTGTAGATATTTTCGAATTTGTAAAATTATTTAGAATAGTGGGAGGGGGGAGGGCAAAGGGGCAAAATAATAGAAATAAGAGTTAGAACTTTGAAAATTAGTATTATTAAGTTTTAAGGCCCGATAAATCGATTGCGGATATTTTCGAAAGTATAGAGTTATTAAGAAGGGCGGGAACGGTGGATGAAGAAACGGTGCGCATGGTTTGCGCAGGTATACACTGCCGCAGGCAGTGGGGGTCCGAACAGATTATTCCACCAATGAGAGAAGATTTTTTTGTATTTTATATCATTTTCCTTTCGATAATATATGGATTCATTATGAGTGTCGAACATTTTTCCCGATCAGATTTTTTTTTTCTCTTTTTTTTTTCACATGTTAAAAATTAATGCAATTTTGAGAATTCTTTAATTATAGTGAATCATTTAAAAATAGGGACCAGCGAAGCGGGCTAAGTCTGCTAAGATCAAGGATGTTATCAAGGATGGTCTTTATTCGTAAATAATAATTTTAATATATTGAATATTTTACTACATTATAATTCAACGTATAACATAGCCACAGCAACGCGTGGCCGGGTCTGCTAGTATATATATATATATATATATATATATATATATATATATATATATATATATATAATAGATAACGTAATAAAATTTAATCTTAAAATTTAGCAATTAATAGAACTAAAACAATAACAGCACACTAAAATATAGAACTGAATTTCACATAGAGGAAAGAATGACACAAATAGTTGCGATATAGATAAGGAACCAATGAGTTACCATAGTAACTTAAAATACTTACGCCGACCTGAAGGATAATAAAAAAGGACCATTAAACTTGTGAAAGAGAAAAAAGATAATAAACCTCATAATCAATTGGATATAAATGCTTAAAATTAGATATATACATTTCAAGGGGCGCATACTTCATAAAGCAGAGAAAGCTGCAACGATTTCGTAAAACGATATTGCTAATCATAGCAATTTATATCATCTCATACATAAATTATTATTTTGTTACACCAGTCTCATGTTATACAAAATAAATTTAATATTTCGTACTTTTTAATCACTCTCAATACAATGAACTATCTAATAAATTCATCTTCTGTAAAAAATACAATGCAAACACTGTTCTTAAATGATTACAAATGCAATATAACAATATTTTCAGGAAACTAATTCATCGAAAATCGGAAGTAATTCCATGACATATAAAGAGGAGTATGAAAATAAAAACATTTTATTGAATTATTGTTTCCAAGAAATGATAGTATTTTTTTTTTCGTTTTTAATGGAAAGGAGTTATATCTTTGTGTGTATGGTGATCTCTGCTATATTATATATTCTTTTTTTTTATTATTATTAGTATTATTAACAAAGAATTATTTGTGTTTCATTACAAATAAGTTTTCTGTAAAGTATGAGGTATTAATGAAAACACTAGTTTAATTTTGCGACTCATCCCCCCCCCCTGGTTTTCATGATATAAGAATATTAAAAAAAAACTTCTGTGTCTGTTACTTTGTATCGAAATAATATATTCATTTTACAAAACTGAGTAAAAAAAAAAAAAAAAAAAAAATAGCTTTATGAAATTTGTAAACTATATTTTTTTTCTTTCATCATTTTCTTTCATGTAACGTCAAATATCTCTTTAAAGTAGTAAAAAATATAGAATATGTATTTAACATACATTATATAATCTATATATTTGTATAAATTTAATTTTATATAAATTATATTTAATTAGGTTTTAAAAACATATCAACAATATCTATACATTAATGTATTGTTATCGGTGTATTTTCTTGAAAGCAAGCCTGGTGTTTCTTAAAGTTAAATACATTTAGTCTCAGAAATACAAGTAATTGGTCTTATTATTTATCTTATTATTGGTCTTATTATTGAAACTTAATATTTCTTACTTTCATCATATAGTTCTTACTTCTTTAGTTATTACTGGGAGAAATTCACATCTCTAACCTGTATTAAAAACAATTTATTTCCCATAATCTAGGTAATTTTTCAACTTCTGTAAAATAAAATACAAACACCCTGGATAAATGAATACATTTCTACTGTATTAGTATTTTAAAAATATTGGAATGATTAAAAATATATTTTGTATTTTACTATGAATTTTTTGTTTATCAATCCTATACTACGAAATAAAAATAGTAATGATAATTTGTACTTTTTAATCGCTCTCCAAAAAACCTTATATTTCTTACTTCATTATCCTAAAGTATTTATTACTGAAAGAAATACTCATTTCTGACCAACCTTACAAACAATCTGTTTAACATCATTTCGCTAAATATTCATCTTATGCAAAAATAAAATACACTTGATAAATGAATACACAATATTTTTAATTGGTTGAAATGATTAAAAAAATACTTTTGTATTTCTTGTATATCAATTTTGTACTATGAAACAAACACTTTAATAATATTTCGCATTTGATGGCACTCTATACGTAAAAAATATTTCTTACTTACACCACATACATGTGCTTCCTTTTTTTTTATTCTAAAATGTTTTTTACTGGTAGAAATTTGCATTTTTAATTTTTCTTGAAAGGGATTTATTTCCCATCAACTAGATAAACATTCATCTTTTGTAAAAGTAAAATACAAATACACTGGATAAATGAATATAGATACACTGTTAAAAATAATAGTTCGTCGTTTTACCAAAAGAATAATGCTCAACTGGCACGTTTAGCTGCAACCAATATTTTGGTGCAATTTTGTTATGATTTTAGTGGTGCTTACTACTGATATTGCCCTATTAAAATGGTAAAACATTGCATCAGAATATTGGTTGCAGCTAAATGTAATTTTTTTTTTTTTTTTTTTTTTTTTTTTTTTTTTGCATAATGTGGCAGTATTTTTAATCGATAAAAATATTAAAAATGCATTTTTATATTTTACTATAAATGTTTTGTAAATCAATCTATACTGTGAGTTAAAAATTGTAACAGTATTTCACATTTTTCTATTGCTTTCAGAAGTAGAAATGTTTATCACTTCCTCCATATACTTCTGATTTCTTTATTCTAAGATATTTATTACTGAAAGAAATTCACTCACATCTCTAACCTATATTAAAAGCAATTTATTTTCTATAAACTAGATAAATATACATCTTCTGTAAAAATAAAATACAAGCACCCAGGATAAATGAATACATATATACTTTATTAGTATTTTTAAAAGATTGAAATGATTAAAGATACATCTTTGTATTTTACTATGAACTTTTTATGCATCAATCCTATCCTATGAAATAAAAATAGTAATAATAATTTGCACTTTTCAATCTTTCTCCGAACTACTATATATTTCTTACTTCTTTCTTCTAAAGTTTTATTACTGAAAGAGATTCACATTCCTAACCTGTCTAAAATGCAATTTATTTCTCATCAACTAGCCAAATATTCATCTTTTGTAAAAATAAAATACACTGGATAAAAATATACATAAAATATGTAACAGCATTTTTAATCATATAAAATTATTAAAAATATATGTTTGTGTCTTACTATGAATATTTTGTTTATCAATCCTATACTATGAAATATAAATAATAACAATATTTCATATTTTTCTATTGCTCTCTAAAATATACAATATTTTTTTCTTCCATGATACGTTCCTTACTTCTTTATTCTAAAGTATTTATTACTGGAAGAAATTCACATCTCTTACATTTCTGTAAAACAATTTATTTCCTATCGAATAGCTAAATATTCATTTTCTATAAAAATAAAACTCAAATACACCGATGAATACATGTTTTATGTAATGGTACTTTAAATAACCCTTTCGTTGAAAATTGGAAGTTATTGCATAAAATATAAATAAAGGATTGAAACAAAGAATTTATTCCAACAGATGACAGAAAAATCCTTCGTTCTTAATGAAAAGAAAGTTAGGCACTATATTTAAAATGTTTTCTGTTAAATTCCATATTATTCTGTTAATGTCATCAACAATGTCCTTGTCATTTTACAAATGATTTGTCACCAGGTTGATATAATGAAAACAAAAAGCTGACTTTTGTGAGTGGAATATTTGCTTCTATTGTTTATGTATTCCAATAGTAAAATAAAACTGTTTGTTAAACTTTTTTTTTCTTAAATAATACATTATTTTTTTTTAAATCTGAATTTTTAGAAAATGTGCTATGATGATTATCTCTGTATATATTTGTTTGTTTTATAATTTAGTTCACAACAATATACAATACTAAATTAAAGAACTACTGTACGCACACACGCACAATCAATATTTAAACTTAAAAACTTTTTCACACTCCATAGAACTAATGGAAGGACTACCAATTTCGAAGGTAAAAGCAAGGCCTGTTTTTTTCTTCAAGGCACTAGCAAGTGCTTTGCACCTGAAGTAGAAAAGTCACATCCTTTCGAAATTGGTGGTGCTTTCATTAGTTCCACGGTGTGTGAAGAAGTTTTTAAGTTTAAACATAGAAAGAAGGGTAGTTTTCGCTTTGAAGTATTAAAAACCTCTTCATGCATAAGAAATGTGATTAAAATTTGTTTCAAAATCATAATGTAAACTTCTACAAAGAATTTAATTTAAATATTCCTAAGATGCAACCAAAATCTTTGCAATGTTTATATTTTGTATATTGAGTTGTTCTATAAAAATATAAAAAAAAATAAAAAAGTCATATTTTTTATTAATTTATTTATTCAAAACCATGCTAATAAGAAGATCGTTGAATAGTTTACTTTTTTTATGTGTTTTATTATATTCTATGTAAATCATATTAATAGGCGGTATTTCTTAGACAAGTTAATATAAAATACTGTGTTAAAGTCCATAGTACCAGTGTTGCCAGCTTGCGCGACTTTTTTATTCAACAGTCACCAATAATTTTGAGAAATGATATTTAATGTATATAATCGACGATTAATCGTCTGTAATGTATATCAAACATCACTTCTCAAAATTATTGGTGACTATTAAATAAAAAAGTCGCGTAATCTGACAACACTGCATAGTACACACCTGTTATACATAGATTAATTTTTATACAACAATATTAATAAGAAATACACTGCTAAAATTGGATATTCTGATATCGGAACAAAACTACTATTTTATCATCAACATTTTTTTTTTTTTTTTTTTTCACAAATATGAAAAAAAAAAAAAAAAAAAAAAAAAAAAAAAAAATGAAAAATTGTAACATTTACAATTTGAAGAATATACAAATTTTGTTTTGCAACCATGCTGGCAGAAACTAAGGGCACAAGAGCATGTCTGATGGGGATAAGGATGAGTGTGAGTGCTCTTCACGGATTAGTAATATTATTATTTTTTTTTTTTAGTGTACAAATAGGTAATAGCCGCATTATTATCTGGAAATATCCTAGAACTCCAATTAGTCTTTCATGTATGCTCCAAAGGTCCATGTTGATGAGGTCAGAGTGATAGTTTGGGTCGGTATGTGTATCAATCCTTCACGTACTCGTTATCGTTCACGAACTATTTGTACATGGATTCCAAAACTCTTGGAATAAAATTTAAGAGGCGATAGAACACATCTAAATGAGAAATTTTGCCATGCAAAGCGTGGTCGCAATACAAGTAATGAACCACTAGATAGCATTTTTGATGGTATGGAGTCTTGTCGGAAACGCTCGTGGTAAAACCTTTGGGCTTTCAAAGCATTACCATTCATCGCACCATACAAAAATGATGGCGATGACTTAAAAAAAAACTATGAACTTCAATTTCTCCAAGCTCTTATACAGGGTGATTATAATTAAAGTTACGATTTCAAAACGCCATAACTTTAAAACTACTGATGAGAATGACATATTTTATCAGGACAATTGTTAGGCATGGAAATTTGTTTGGCAAAGGAAAAAAAATCCAAAATGTACTTTTAATCATTTGTAAGATGTTTGCTTCAGGAACTTCCTCTTTTTATCTTGTCACGATCACTGTTTTGCTGTAAACACGTATTCTTGTTTTTTTTTTTCGTCAAAAAAGTTGTCGTAAACCTTTAAAGTCTATTGCTTCCTGCTATTTTATTCTATTGCTAACAACATTCCTGCGTATAATGAATCTATTTAGGTATTTCTTTTGAGATTACATTGACAGCGCCATATATAAGCACATTTTATAAATACTTTTCCATTCACCAAACATAATTCCATTGCCTCATGATTGTTCTAGTAAAATATCAAGTCATTTTGACCGTTAGTTTTAAAATTATAGCGTTTTGAAATCGTAATTTTAATTATAATCACCCTGTTTCTACCACTTTTTAGGTAAAATTCTGTCAACTAGAATAAACAGTTACGATTGTTGCACAAGTGCATAAGAGTTGTTTATAACAAATTTAGTTGTAAACAAAATAATTATTTGTAAAAAATTTTCGATTAATGTACAACAGAATAATAGTGCTAATTGCGGTTTCAAATGCCAATTCTGACGCAATACAATTGCTTACAATCTGAAGTGCTGTCTAGTGGTTCACTACTTGTTCTGTATAACAAAAATTGCTTGTTTAGTGTTCTATCACCCACTATTTTATTTACTTTTTAAAGTTATTCATCTATTTTGCAAAATGCATAAAAGCCTTCAAAATTAGATGCCTTCTACGTGGTTCGGAAACTTGGCTGTAGGCAGCGCCATCTGGTCCAGATTGCGTGAATTTTTTATTCAACAGCCACCAAAAATTTTTATAAGTGGGGATCTAATATACATAAAAGGCGAAGCGTATCGAAGAAACGTCGAGTATATATATCATATATCACTTATTAAAATTTCTGATGACTGTTCAATTAAAAAGTGTGCAGTCTGTACCAGGGAGTGCTGTCTACTTCTTGAACTGTTGCCAAGTTTCGGAGCCATGCGGAATGCATCTCGTGGAGGAGGCTATGATAAAACACTCTTTATATTAATATTATTTAACATTTTCCTCTTTAAATTTAAATTTACTGATGTTTAAAAGTATTGTTGTCTATCAGTTTTCCTTATATCCGAAATTTTGTTCACTCTTAAGTGTATTAAATATAACAAAACTTCAACTAAAATTAATAATGCCTTACTAAATGCAATTAAATGAAAGGAAAAATACTCCTCACGAAAAACCTTGAAATTGTAATTCATTTGCTAAGTACGCAAAAAGATGTAACATATAAACTTAGGGTAAATTTGTGAAATTGTGTTTATAATACGCAAAATTGTTTTAAAATTCGTAAATGGAAATTCTCTTTACCAAATTTATCTTATCCTTGGAAGTGATGATGTTTTTAGCTATTTATAAATTAGTACTACTTCCTTAAATAAAACAAAATAAAAATTTCCATGCTTAGAAAAATATACAAATGAGTATACAAAAGGTGTACAAAGCATGCAATATATACAAAGTATACAAAAGTATACAAAGGTATTAAAGATATACAAAAAATATACAAAAAGTTAAAAAATAATAATAATGCCTTACTAGATGCAATTAAATTAAAAGAAAAATATACCTCATGAAAACCCTTGAATTTGTCCTTCAATTACTGAGTACACAAATAGATGTAAGATATAATCTTAGAGTAAATTTGTGAAATTGTGTGTATAATACGCAAAAATGTTTTAAAATTGTTAAATGAAAATTCTCTTTACCAGATTTATCTTATCCTTGGAGGTGATGATGTTTTCAGCTATTTATAAAATAGTACCAACTACTTCCTTAAATAAAATAAAATAAAAATTTCTATTCTTAGAAAAGTATACAAATAAATAAATGCATACATATCAGATTAAGTTGAAATATTAACATAAATGCTGCACATGGTTTTATGTATATATATATAACGCTGTATCATACTTCATTTTCAATATGCATATATTTAATACCTAATTAATAAAGCTTTAATATTTCACTCGAGTTCAAAGAGTGAACAATTTACTTACTGATTAAAGCATTCTACCGCTAAGAGCTTTATAATTTATCTCTCGTAATAAGAGATATTCTTCACATAGTCTACTCTAAAATAGGAGACGTAGTTATTTGGGTAGGTATATTATTTGTTAGATGTGCGTAATTATCCTGTGTCAAAATTAATGACTTGCAGCAGAATTAATGTTTCAATTTTCACACGTGCCTTAGAAAATTACACGTTTTATGTTGACGGGAAAATTTAAATAATATGATACAACAGTACATTTAGTGATATTGAAACTTAAGTTTTTAATAATGAATTTATACTGATAAATCGGTAATCTAAAGGCGTGTTTTAATTTATTATATATAAGAATACACATTAGTAGTGCATCATAAGAAAAAAATAATAATAATAAAACAAACTTTTGGTAATCAATGCATTTTATTGATTACAATTTGTAAGATTTATTAGAATAAATTATTTTGAAAATTCATTACTTGAAAAGGGTTTTCCGGAACATATTTCTGACACAGCATTGATTTATAAAAAACAGTTACAGAAAATATAATTAATATGTAAAATGTAATAAACACAATCGTGTTTTGATACAAAGTTTAAAAATAATTGGACAGGATATTAAATCCCGATTAAATTGCAATTCAAAAGGGAATATTTTCTAATGTCTGAATTTTTGGGTATCCAGTTGCATTCATATTAGTTATAATTGAACTAGTATTTAATAATTGAATCAACATAATATTTCTAGTACATTTCCCAATGTACACAAATTTCAAGATTTTAGAAATTTAAATAAATTTTATTTAAACTTAAAATTAATATACTATTTTATTCATAAAATATTACTTACTATATATTTTTACAATAACATTTTCATTAAAATAAACTTTTAAGAAAATACAAATTTCGTAAAATTAAAAGAGAATTTAAATATTGTGTTGAGTACATATCTACAGCATTCAAAATCGGTTATTACCATAAATGAATATTTTAATCTTTCTTTTTTATCAGTGCCGAAAATTTTAGTAAATCATAGTTGAAAAACATAACTCCATGAATATATTGTTATCTAACTGTGTTAAAATCGTAGTAAATCCTCATGAAGAAAATGAAGATTTCAAACAATATGAAAATGTGCTAGCTTTCTGATTTTTATGGAATTTCTAAATATTGAAGTATTTATGCAACTCCTAATATATATCTCTAAATATTACGATATATTTTATTTTTCATTATAGTGTAATGAAGGGCAGTACATGTCACCAAAGAAAGATACATAAATGTATACATGTATGTAAAGATTATATAGAAATAAAATAAATGATAAAAAAAAAATGATAAAGAAAGTATAAAATAACAGGATTTTTACCCATTTCCTTTTTGAAATAATAATAATAATAAAATATAGGAAATAAAAAAAAATACAAATATTATTCATGAACCATTAACTTTTATTAAAGAAATTGGAGTGCAATGTTGAATTTTATCATTATTATTATTATTATTATATCAACTATGTGAAAATTGCCAGAGTCGGCAATCGAACTCGGGAACTCCTCTTGCCATGTGGATGCTCTTCCTCTGAGCCACACTGCCTGATGAGAAATAACGAGTTGATAATTAGCCAAAGTGGCCCAGTGGTAAAGCATTCGCAGGGTAAATGTAGATTCGGGATTCGATTCACAGCTCTGAAATGTTTCACATAGTTGGCATGGAAAAAAAAGATCCTTGGCATTTTCAAAAAGTTATGTAAATTTGTGCTGATTTTTAATGTTACGTGCCTCTTTATTATGACGGGAGGATGTATCTTTTATTACTATTTCCCCAGTTTCAAATTTTTTAAGAATGAAGAATTTGTTGTCTTAAGATTTCTGATAATTTAATCAATTTGTTTAAACACTGGTTTCGTTATCTTCCAAATATTACGTACTTTCCAGTAACCTTCAAACTAATACACTTTCCTGTTTGAAAATTTTAAGTGACAATGTGCATGCGAAAAATTATTACAAAAACTTCTCCCTATTTCAACTTCAAAATAAGGTAGATTGAAGTCAATTATTAAATATTTTTTTCGATCACACAAATATTTTTATAAATTGCCTAATGTATAATCTTAATGAAAGCCATTCTATGTGACAAGCGCAGCAATAAATAAATAAATAAATAAATAAATAAATATATATATATATATATATATATATATATATATATATATATATATATATATATATATATATATATATATATATATATATATATATATATATATATATATAAAAGACACCTTCCGATAATAATGGTCATGAAAGTGAGTAAACTTATAAATAATTATAAAAATACTGATTTCAATAAGAAAATCGTTTGTTATAAATGTAACCATATCTCTTTTTTTAATATTTATGTATTACATAAATGAGTAATGGGAGTTTTAAATATATATATATATATATATATATATTATTATTATTATTATTATTATTTTTTAAGTTTTCGTAAATTTTCATAGCACCTTTATCTTTCCTTTACTGAAGATCAAATTAATTCAAGCAAAAAAAAAAAAAAAATCTTAAAGTTATAATAATACCGGGTGATTTATAACTCTGTAGATATTTTAAAAGCTATTCTAAAGATGTGGGATTACTTTTGGTAAAAAAAAGAAAATAATAATAATAATAAATTAAATTTTTCGTCGATTGAGGATACTATACGCGAGCAAATCATATATTTCCGGGAAAAACAATATTTATTTGCATGAAAATGTTTACAGGCATATAAATCATATTGTGAGTGTTCGCTATCACCACAAATTAGAGTTTGCAAACGAGTTAAAACACTGCTAATTGCAGGTTCAGCCGGCAGTTAATACCTGAGGCAAAGCATCCTCACGGATAACACTTTATCCATCAAATCAGCATCGCAGTTAAGATTTTATGTATGTATGCGCATGTAGAAAGCAAAATAAGAAATAAGTTGCGGCAATCGTAAAATATTGCAATCTATAAGACACTGATTTGCATATATCTATGCATCACCCTCTGTTGACAAAAAAAGTAATTATTATTTTTTATTATTTAAAAAAAAAAAAAAAAAAAAAATCGTAAAACTAGTTGAATTTTACTCATTTCTTTAATATTGAAGAAATTTTTAAAGGTCTATAGACTTATGAGAAACTCGGTTACCTCTAAACCCAATCTTAATAAGATGGTTTATAAATAAAATAAATAATTTCAGTTAGGATGATTTATATTTAATGATATTAATGCTAAAATAATATATTTTACTAATAAACTATGTTGCACTAAAGTACTGTAATTTATTTGAGGATTCCTTTGAGTTTTCCTTAATTCTTTGAGGCTCAAGGAAATTTCGTATATATAAATTAGTCTTCCACTAAAATGTGCAAAAAAATCAGAATTAAAAGAAATAAATGACTTTTTCTATCATTTTACAAAAGTAAAATTTTGCGCAAAATGTTTCAGGTTTAATTTTTGCAGTTGGGACTTAGTATTTACTTTTACTTCTTGGCAGGCAGGGCACTGCGCCTCAAAAGATTTAAAATCTGTTCAGAACTAAACAATTTGGAAGAATATTAGGGACGAAAACAATGCTTTGGTAGGATAATACAGGGTTATTATTATTAAAGTTAAGATTTTAAAACTACCCATCAGAGCGGTTTATTGTTTGACCAGAGCAATCATGAGGCAATGAAATTTTGTTCGGCAAAAGAAAAAAAGAAAAAAGTTCCAAAATTTGTCGTTAATCATCCGTAAAGAATTTTTTTTTATTAAACATCTCTTTTTCTCTTTTCACTATGACTGTTTCCGCTGTAAACACGCATTCTTATTTATTTGCTAAAAAAATTGTAGTAAACCCTTGAAGTCTATCGTTTCCTGCTATTCTATTTTGTAGCTAACAGCATTCATGTGTTTAATGAAGACATTTATGCGTGTCCCCTGACATTACCCTGACAGCACCATCTATGGGAACAGATTGGAACTACTTTTTTTCCTCCCCCAAACAAACTTTTATTGCCTCATGATTGTTCTGGCAAAATATCAAATTGCTCTGATGGGTAGTTTTTAAATTACAGCGTTTTGAAATTGTAACCTTAACTATAATCACCCTTTATAAGACAAAATAGACAGTTCTTAAGTACGTTAAAATTGATTCCAAAATAGTAAGTTTGTTCTTAAACTTTTATTTAATTTTATATTTAATTATTAAGGAAATATTTATTTAAAAAAAAATAGGAAGTGTCATATTTTCGTTGCAAATTTCGGAAAATTTAAAATCTATGAAAATGTTTACAGTTTAAATAAGGAACTAATCAGATTAAAAAAAAAAAAAAAATCGATTAATTCTACTTTTTGATTGTGTAACAACTTTCTGACACACATAATGCATACATTTTAGGTAATATAATATTATTTATCTGAAAAGTTAGGTATTCAAGAGTAATAATTTCAAATATCTCGTCATGAGACTTATAGTTTGAATATCATTTAATAAATTAAATTACAAAAACCTAAATAAATAAAGCAAAAACTCATAAATCTTGAATGTGAAAATGCTTTCGTTGGATTTTATATGTATCGAGTTATATATAACCTCCTTTATTTCGAACGAAATGAAAAGGGTATAAAATCTACATTAGTGTGAAAATCATTACTACATATGATGTACGTATATTTAGTTTAATATTTATTCACCATAAGTAATGAGTTTGTTTGGAGTTGATAAAAGAAGTAGTTTTCCTTCGTAGCTATGGACATTAACAATATGAAATTCAGTTTTTCTAGGAATGAAAATCGTAATGCATTTCTTTGTCTGGAGAACAATATAAATATTTTTTTGTTTCCTAAGAAAAATGATAATGCATTCGTGTTTTGTAAAACATAAAATGTTCACCAGATAATATTCAGTATATACTAAACAAAATCTCTATTGCATTTTTATTTTTTATTTTTTATAGTCTTTAGAAATTGAGACAGAGCGATTTTTATTATAGTTCTGGAAGATAAATATAAGTGCAGAATATTGCTAGCGCTCTAATTCATGTACAGATTTATAAATTTTAAGGTTAAAATAATGTTCTTTCATAAAACTTAAATACATATCTTAAAAATAATAATAATAATAATATAAATAATAATAATGAAATTTTTACTTATGTTTATTTAGATAAAGTTTAAATATTTATTATATTATTATTACTATTGTTATTATAATTATAATTATTATTATTGCAACAAGTGAAGGAAGCATTATCAAACACTTTCTACATCAGTTACAATAATACATTATAGGAAAATGCAATTTTAGTAGATTTACTACAGTTGCAATCATACAGGATAATTTTCGCTTTCGTGTCATTAATTACTCTATGGTAAACACTTGAAAAAATATTAAATATATTATTTACTGGACTTGAAGATAATAAATATCTGCGTGTGTATCGGTGTTATTGGAATCATCTATAATTAAATCGTTTACAGAATATCATTCTTATGTTTGGCTTCAAAAACATTATTTCTTTAAATTGGTGTTACATTATAGTTTAATAATAATCTTAAAATCTGACATAATAATCCTTAATGTATCATGTTATTTACACATAGAAATTTCCGAGCATTTATTGAGTAGCGTTATTAGATATAAAACATTCAAAATTTCAGTTTTCTTAATATTTTATTTCGCATATAAAATTACAAGAAAATGTTTTGCTAAGATAAATTGTTTGCAACAAAAAACTGTTACAGTTACTTTAAAACATGTTATACCTAATGTGATGCAAATTTATGTTTATCGGTTATATAAGTTTTATAATTATTTTTTAATTCTTAATTGTTTACATGAATTTGCACTATAAATTTATAATTCTCTTAAATTTGAAGATTTATAATGTCTGAAAATATTATACATGGAAATAAATCCTTTTTTTTTATTTCCTTATGACTACATATTTTTTATTACTCGCGAAATACTTCGAAGTACCGCTTCTTTCCCCAAAGAGTGAAGATTGTTGTACACGATCGTATTAGTACACGATCTTATATTTGTACACGATCGTATACAAATTGACATTAAGAGCAGCAGATAAAAGCTGATGGACACTCAATGAATCAACGTCCAAAATATTTGATTATTACAGGCACATTATCATATGTACAGCACTTATCAAATGGGAATAAACCTTGTACAATTGTATAAAAGTGAAATTAATATGCTATTTATTTTTCACATGTAAATCTTCGTTAAATGGTTGGTTACTTCTCTATCAATAAAGTCTTAATCAGTTAAAGTAAAATATTAATACTTTTTCATTGCATTTAAGCTGCGATATAGGCTTATGGCGAAAACCTGGAAGACACCACTGAAGGTGATTCGTTTATACTTCATCACAATTCTGGATCTAATGCACGTAATGTACATTACAACCTGTACAAGAACTCAAACACTTTTGGTTCATACCAGACACCCAAGACTAATACGCTCGGTAAATTTGTAGAGTGTTCAACATAGCTATCCTCTGCACAATTAATGACAACACTCATTGTCATATTTATCGTTATCTTCGACTTCCGGTCGATGAAAAAAATCTGACAAGGGACTAAGAATAAGGTTCAAATTTAAGGCAAAATTTTGTGTGCTGCTTTTGCAATCAAACGCCATTGTTATTTTCAGATTTTAGTTGAGAATAACAAATCTCACAGTTTCCAAAATTTTTATCACTAGATGATGGAATAATGGTGTTATATTTTACAAAAATTTTACAACTTGTCCTTAAAAGCTTTACAAATTTTCTCGTTCAACCTCTTGTCGAAATTAATGGTGAATGCACCTTTTAGTACGCTTGATATTAGTTCATGTAATTGCATGCCAGATTAACCAAAGTTTTTACGACGTGACAGTACGGGTGCAGTCATTGACGATTAATACATACGGAAACTTGGAAACTTGGAAACCTAAATAATATTTAATATAACAAATGTTCAATTTTACAAAAATCACACATGTGCTAACATTTACATTCTACATTTTTCTGATATAGAAATGATATAGAAATGAATCAGATATAGATATAATTCCAGAGCATTTTTAGTATCCTATAAAATGTGGCGGACACATCAATACTCCGAAACAAATAAGAAATGTCGGCATGTTCACGGCATGTCGGTCAGTTCTTTTAAATCTAGAAATTATTTTTAAACATATGAATTCCTTTTATCTAAACTTTTATTTTTTTACTTACTGCTAAACAATTGCATACTAGACATTTTTCCTCAGCTTAGTTCTGGTTGGAAAGTCCGCCAAACAAAATATGAATTTTCTATTTCTATAGCTAATTAGTGTCGATTATTTTTTTTACAACTATTTTTATTTTTATTTTATTTTATTTGTTTTATTTATTTATTTATTTATGTTTGTGGTTACATTCCCCCGTTATACATTTTATTCGTATTTTCATAGATTACAGCTTATTTTCCCAAATTAAAACTTACATCGAAATTTAAGTGTTATAAATTTACATTGAAATATACATAAAATAATTATTGTATATTTACATGAGCCCCATAACACATTTCAACAATTATGAGCTAAGAAAATATATCAAAATTAACATTAATACTCACAATTTAAAAATAAAACACTGTGTCTCACTAAAAAAAAAAAAAATTATAATAATAATTTAACTTAAATATTTTTTTAGAAATCCTATATTCCATGTTTCCCCATTTCAGAAATAAAAATCACTAAAATTATATTCTCAGCAATATATTGCAGTGAAATTTTCCTAATTAGCATCAGTGTTTGTTAAACTATAAACAACTTTTTTACAGTGAGCATTGAAGTTGCTATTATAGAAAAAAAGCTGAACAAAGTTATAGCATTTTTAGAAAATCGTAGTTGAATTTTATATACATATATAATTTTTAACATTTAATTTTAATCTAACGATTTATATTTTTCATTTATAGATTTTACAATTACTTTACCTTATTATTATCAAGTATTACATGCATTATTTTATATTTCTATCTTTAAAGTATTTACAATAAAAGTATCTCTTTTCGATTTATAAAAAATGCCATATCTGACATGATCATGCTTATAATAATGATACATTCTGTCACTAAAAGAACATATTTTTTTCTCAAAAGTGTTATTCTTTGCTAATGCAAGATAACTATTTTAAATCATATATATATATATATATATATATATATATATATATATATATATATATATTAGATATATGGTTAGATTAATTTAAGATAGATCCGTTTCTAAACCTGTATCACATAGCGATATTACAAAACTTTTCGTTGAGATCAATTAAATATTTTGTATATATTGATATCCAAAATAATTCAAATACATTACATCTATGGGGAAATTTTTGTGTTATATCTAGTGCCTGCGCTAAACTTAGTAGAATGAACATATTTTTTATATGCATAAAAGCATGTTTCGTGCAGATTGTGGTATGAAATACATTGATAATTCTTTAACAGGCTATTCAAAGTATTTGGATAAATTAGAACTGTGCTTTGAAATTGCCAGAAGTGTATTTCATTTTGTGTTATGCGCTTTTCATGTAAAACCAAATTTAAGTACATTATCCGATGTGCATATAACGTATAGTCTACATACAGGGCTACCATAAATTAAGCTAAATGTTCTTTTCCATTGAATGATATTAACGGAAGTGCTTTGCTAGATTTTGCGGTGTCGACTAAAAATGATGAAGAAGGAAAATTAATTATTTTACCGATAATGTAAACAAATAATTTTATTTTCAACTTTGGTTTTTGTATAATACCACTTTTTGATATACGTGAAAACAAAAATATAATTTTTAGATGTTGATCTGTGTGCATATCGGTCAACAGCACAATTTAAAAACAAATAAAGGCAGGGAATTTAAATTTGGTATTTTAGAGTTTGTATTTGGTCACCGTTTGAAAGAGATGATCAAGATTGGAAAGTTTGATACTAAGCAATAACAACCTTTAAATTATATTTTTAAAATAAATATAGACATTATAATTGAACAGGGAGTTTATGGTAGCGCAGCCTCCTGACACAGAATTATTTGTCTACGAAAATTGTTCCTAAACTATTTTAGATTATTTTTACAGTAGAATATCTTGCATTTTTGGTCTTACGACGTAATATGCAATATATGTTTAAAGTATTGAAATGCAAGGTAAGAGAAAATCACGTGAGTAACACACCACATTATTTAATTACTGTAATGTAATGTATTTTCTTTGCTGGATATTGTGAAATCCTTGCAAAAGCAGAAATACTTTGTATTTCTAAGTTAGTTTAGCGAATGTAGTTGTCGAAGACAAAAAATATAGAACCCATTTAACTGCTGTTTTTATCATTATATGTTAAATTATTCACTGAAAAAAATGTATATAATTTATTTAATATAATTGTTTTAACAAGAAATATATATATATATATATATATCTGTAAATTTATTTTTCTAGTGAAATATCTAGCGTAAAATGAATGAAAAAATAAACATGCGTAAAATGTTCAAGCTTATTTGTGAATTTTAAATTTGGAAAAAAAAAAAAAAATCTATCCCAAACGCATTTATTGTGCTATATATATTAATAAATAAAAATACAAAAGAACTGCTGTTGGAATACGATTCTCATTTCCAAAAAATATCGATGGAATTAAGCACAGTAAAATTTCAAATATAACATTTATTACCAAAAAAGAATATATATATATATATATATATATATATATTAAAACTGTTGATCACTTTAAAAATCTATAAGTATGATTTTTTTTTGCGTTTATATATCTCTTCATACATAAATGGCTATGAGATTTTTGAATCTGTTTGTCTGTGTGTTGACGCAAGTTGCCGCCAGATTTTAATGCTTTAGTTAATTTTAAAAATTATATTTGTCCGATCGATAAGTTAATTAAAAAAAAAAAAAAAAAAAAAAAAAAAAACCTTTCATTTGGTACCTTATTTGTAACGAAATTTGATTAGATGTTTAAAATTATTTAAAATGTGAAACTAATAACCTGGTAAAAGCTTTAAAAATGGACATTTAAATTTTTAATTGTTGCCAATAAATAAATAAATAAATTTGCTTCTGTACATGAATAATATTATACTTTTAAAAAGTTAAAGAACATGCTTTTATTGAAATGTGAACTAATAATTTTGAATTAAACAAAAACCATTTTTAAAAAATCCCCGTGACTGGGCTCGAACGTTAGACTTTTAGGTTCGTAGCCCTGAGCTTTACCTCACAGCCACAGCGTTCACATAGGGAAAGTCTTTTTTTACAATATAGATATTTTGTTTGCTCCCAGAGCGGTTACACACATATGTACAAACATACATACAGGTGAAGCTAATGAAAACGTGTTGAGAAATGAAAATATGAAAATGGAGTAAAATAAAATCTGTCTATATATATATATGTGTATATATACCTAAATTTAAATTTTTTCCCCTTTTTGTTTAAATAGTATGGTTTTGCACGAATGAATCGCGCTTGGCATGAAAGCCAATTCAGCATTTTATTAAAGAGCTTTACTTATTGATAATCCTGTTTTTTTTTTTTTTTTTTTTTTTTTTTTTTTTTTTTTTTTTTTTTTGATGCTGAAATAGATCGGACATTTTTCGCCAAGGACTCCACTTTCGTAAAAGCCACTTTAAGCCAAAAAGCGCATAAAAATTATAAATAACTTATAAAATATTGAAAAACATAAAAGAAAGAAAAGGAAAGGAAAGGAAAACGAAAAGAAAACGAAGAAACAACAACAACGAAAAAATACTATTATAGACTATGTATTTTTGTCTAAAGTTTTGATAAAAATTCAAAAGTCGCCAAGGGGAGCTACATTAAGGTTGTACCATGATCAAGTTTACACATTTCATTATTTCATTATTTATTTTTCTAATACCAACTACTATTAACTAACGCAACTACTATTATAACCAATAACCACAAAAAAAGAATTGTCTCATGCGATAGACGTAGCTGATCATAGCATAATTTGATATTATATTTGGTGTGAAATTGTTGTTATTTATGGTTGATCGAATAAATCAAATAAATGTAGAAAGTAACGTGAAAAAAATATTATGTACACCACGTATAGTGTTGTTCATATGGAAGTGGGATTCAAATATAAAATGGCTACTTGAATTTATTCGATACTGTCCGTTTCGAAACTGTCATCTGATAAGCACCCAAATGGAAGCCCACTGCTAAGCTATTGTCACAGACAATAGGGACAGACACCCGAGAGTCATCGAATGAGTGGGTCGCTGCCGAAGAAAGCGGGGAACCAAAGCGGTCTTGAAAGCAATTTCATGATTTATTTAAATTTTATTTTTGTTTGTAAAGCGATATAGAAAAGAATTTCTTTTAAATATAGTGACCAGCGAAGCGAGAAGAGCCTTCGTTGATTTCATTAATTAAAAAATGGTTTCGTTACAAACTTTGATCTATTGACACGCAGGCAGCATCAGGCCGAGTTTTGTAAATTTCGAGTTTGATTTTGAAATTTTTCCCGCATTCGGAATTCGGTTCGTTCCCTAACCGGGGCTTTGCTAGTATATAATAAAACTCAAACTGAATACAATTATTACTATTATTTTTTTTAAATCATTTCTATTTATATAAATAATTAATATATGTTATTTTTTAAAAAATCGGCGAATTATATTAATAATTATTTCTTATGTTTATCTAATGTAATTATGAATGCGATTATTTATTTATGTATTACTATTTTATATATTTTATTGTAATTTTATACATTTTCATGTCCGAAGAACTGTCAGTAAACTTAAAATAGTAATCATTTATATACACCATTTATATAAGTTCGAAACATATTTTTTTTTAAATACTTTAGCAAATGTTATTATTAATTATTGCTCATTTTCTCTAACGAAATTATGAAAGTGATCACATACTTTATATGTGTTATTGTATTTTATATGTGTATTTTATATTAGTATTTTATACTGTATTTGATATTAGTATTTTATATGTGTTACTGTATTCATATACATTTTCATATCTGAAGAATGATCAGTAAAATTAAAAATAAGATTACAGCTAAATATTTTTTTCTGTCTTACATTCCAACGAAGAGAAACATAATGGAGATAATAACATATCCATTCTTTTATGTAGTTTTATTTCATATGCTACATTACTCGATATCGTTCTCACACGAAAATCTTTTATTAAGTAAATTGAAAATCTGCGGTGATCAATAGGAAAAAATGTTCCTTTGTGTGAAAAGCACAATGTGTGATAATGCATTATAAGTTATCTTTTGATGTAGAAATAATACCAAAATATGATCAATACATATTCAACAATAATTTCTATTTTACTTGGATTAAGTAATACAGTTTTAATGCGGACTCTTTGCTTTTCTTTTTTCTATCGCAACAATAATTATACGCAATTCATTTCACTTTAAAAGTAAACGAACTTCCAAATAGGATTATTAAAGATAAATATAAATATTATTAAAATTAAGTTGAAATATATGGTTGTATCAATTTTATATTATAGATTTTATGTTTAATGAAAAATATTTAAAAGTATATTTTAATATGCTCTAGGAGTTCGCTATAAATGACCAAAAAAGAGGTTAACTGTAAAGGTGAATTTAGTATATTGGCTTGTTGCATTTTTCAGATCTCCGCTTTTTCTGGTAATGGAATGATGCGTTAATTCACTTTTTAAAAAGATGTGCACTCTGTTAGGAAAATAAAAATGTACCATTTTTCAATATTGTATATCATATATATTAATATTTATACATTTCTGAAAATGTTATATATTTTTTTATACATTTGAAATTTATATATATATATATATATATATATATAATGTATTTTTGAAATGATTACAGACATATGAGATACCCGGCATTAGTACTGTACACAACTCGTTAGTAGTCGCTAGTTAGTCGATTCACCGCTCATCCCTTCAGTTTTTATTCAATAGCCACTAAAAAATTTAGAAGTGGCGTTTGATATACATAAAAGGTGAACCGACTCGAATAATCGTCGATTATGTATATCAAATGCCACTTCTAAAACTTTTTGGTGACTGTTGAATAAATACTGAAAGGATGGGCGGCGAATCGACCAACTAGCGGCTAATAACGGGTTAAATGTGATTTTAATGCAATTGTTATTTTTTAATTTAACCCTATAACGGTCGTGAAAGTTTTTCTGTAATAGTTTGTCCCCTAAAAAACATATACGTAAAATGTGCATAATTATAGATTTTAAGCTTGTTTCTTTAATTATGAAAGATCATATAATAGTCATTAGGTTAATCTTTAAATGCATAGTGAAAAATCCATTGTTTTAGTTTATTATAAAGAATTTACAGTGAAAACAACAATACAATTTTTTCCCCTCAGAAGCACTCCCCACACGCTTAGAAGGAGAAATAAATGTATCATTTATACATAGATGCCAAAATTTTAATTTATTCCAGAGTATTTTTAGCCCCGCTTTTATTTCATACAACTTATTTTTTAAGAGTGAATTTTTATCGAAATTATAAATTGGAGAATTTTTTTTCTATAAAAGAAGTGGTGAGAAATAAAGGCGGTGTAGGAGATTGGTGTGTGTTAATTGATAGATGATAACCTTCAGTTATTTTTCATATTTTTTAATCGACGACACAGTACAAAACAACACGCACTACACATATTTGACGTAAAAGATAGAAGGGGACAAAGCCCGCAGTTATAATGTGGGGATAAACCCGCTTATACATTCTTTTGGGGATAAAACCCGCGGTTACAAAATGGGGATATACCCGCTAGGCAATTCGACTTCTATTGCAACCGAAAGCCAAACAACAACTGAATTCTTGATATGGTCACATGACCACGAAAGCCCGCGGTGCTCGTTCGACATGCGCAGATGTCCGAACAGGCGGTGTTAAAAATATTTCGGAATAAATCTAAATGTTCGCATCTATGATAATATACATTTTACAAAAGTAATTATCTAAACAATACTAAGTAGTAAAATGCAAAAAAAAAAAAAAAAATCTTACATGTAAAATGTAATAAATCCCATTTTTATATAAATCTTTTTTTTTTTTTTTTTTTTTTTTTTTTCAGAATTTTATACAAAATCTAATTATTACTGCAGATATGTCCATATTTGATTTATATTTTGAATAACTTTTAATGACGCCTTTATTTCACACCACTTTGTTTTTAGCAAGAATTTCCCCAATATATACTTACAATAAAATAAGGAAAAATTTTCTCATAAAAGAATAGTGGTATAAAATAAAGGAGAGGCTAAAAATGCTCCCGAATAAATTAAAATGTTGGCAATAATGCCATTTCTTGCGATCATATATGTTCAATATACAAATCAATGTAACTTTTAAACGGAAATATAACTTTAAAAAGGACTATCAAAAATATGTAAAGATATTGTCTGCGTAATAAAATGCATTGTTTACATCAAAAAACGAATATATAAATATACAGGGCGCGAAATTTCCGCTCGCCAGCTCGCTATTGGCGAGTGGAAATTTTACTGTGGCGAGTAAAATATAAGTCTAAATGTAGATAGAAATTTTGCAGTATACAAAAAAACAAAAATAAATAAATAAATAAATAGAATATCTATTTATAAACTTAAAATTATGCAAATCTTAGGTAAAGTGACCATACATCCTATTTTTAAGAGGTCAGTTTTTTTTTTTTTTTTTTTTTTTTTTTCCCTACGCTCTGTCCTCTTAATCGAAACAAACTTTGCAAGACTGAAAAGTCCTCTTTTTTATCTTTTTCGTCCGCTGTCCTCTTTTTGAAATGAAAAGGATTTAGTCCTTAATTTTAAAAATTTCACACAACTAGGAAGCTCAATCGGCTGTTAGCTGTATCGAACGGTGAAAACTAACTTTTTTCTGCGTTAGGTTCACAAAAAGAGCAACTTTCTAATAAGCTTGCCAAAGCATTTTATGGTTTATGTCTCTTTAGATTCTTGGAATCACAAAGAAACAAAAGTATTCCCTATATTTGTACGGTTCTTTGATCCAGAACACAAAATCACTATTGAAATTGTCATAAAATCATTAAAGTGGTGGTATGATGCGCGGTGGGTTGACTTGTTCTCACTTTTGCATGAATAATAGTCTTCATAAAAATAGGCCTTACAGTGACCGAGAGTTCTGTCCTCGAAGCTGATCTACGTGAGGCGCTGGGTTTGATACCCGGTCGCGCTTGTTCGCTTAGCCGTTAGGCGTTTTCTGTGGTTTTCTCCAAATCTAGAGTAAATATGGTCTAGGACCTATTAGAAAGGCCCCACGGAGGACTCTCTTACTCAAGCCTAAAGCCCTAGTGCAGACAATTGGCCTTAATGATAACACTACCACCACGTCACAAAAATATGCAAAAGTTAGTTGAATTCATTTTATGTCCTCCTGCAAAAATGCTCCCACAGAGCGACTGTTTTCTTCAATGGGGAAAATGTAGACATGTGAAAAAAATCCCCTTTATACACCTACTTTAAAAACTTATGATCTACTAAGATTAATTTAGGATTATATTTATGAGAAGTTTTATAAAATATTGGTAAAGAATGATTGTTATTTAAAATAAATCGTTTCATCTGCCGAATATTAATTTTATTTTTTCATTTGCCAATTTTATTTTTTCTTTTATGAGTATGATTTTAATCAAAAAAATGTCTACCAACTTTTTTTTTTATGTAACAACATAAAAATACCACAAAAAAAAAAAAAAAAAGTCTGTAGCAGAAACTAATAATTAAAAAAGAAAAAAAAATTGTATATTGTCCAGCGGCACCTATAAAAATTAGGAATTTTTCCTCTCGTATTCGTATATTATTAATTAAGGTGTACTGATCCAAATTCATCATTTGGAATAAAATGTTTAAACCACTTGTGTAAAGTAGCTTTTGAATCGGTTTTTATAATAATTTTCATTAAATTTTGTGTCCTCTAAAATGACCCCTTTTTCAAAATTTAATGTCTTCTATTTTCTTATAAAATAAAACACTTACGTAATTTCTCTTTTTCCAATAAAAATTCTGTTCACCTTATACGTAAAAAATAGAGTAAGCTAATCATATTTTGTGGCGAGTAACGTTTTTTTTAAGCGAGTGTAATCCAAGTTGAAATTTCAAGCCCTGTATATATATATATATATATATATCAAAGCAGTCTTTGGGGACTGCCGATAGAAGTGAAAAATAAGTAACTTGTGAATTGTATCATCGAGCTATTAGATTATTATTTTCGAATTATTTTTGGTTTGTAAAGAAGTGTTTATGATCTGTATTATATGATTCGGCACAATATTTGTAGCTACCCAAATTAAATGAACTAAGCCTTATATTAGGTAAAAATATTGATTACTTATGAAATTATTTTAATTAGTAGCTGAGACACAAAAGGAAACCGATTCAGGCACCTCAAAACGTGTAAATCAGGGGAAATCTCGAATTCCACTTTCAATAATATAAAAGAATTAAAATATCTATCGAATGATGTATTAAAAATAATTTAATCATAATTAGAAATTGAAATATTTAAATTTTAAAATATTACAGCACCATCTGGCGGTAGAAATTTCTGTAAGCTACTGTTCGATTCCAATTCAACGAAGCTTTCAAATGATGTATTACTTATGAAACTATTTTAATTAGTAGCTGAGATACAAAAGAAAATCTATTCAGGACACCTCAAAACGTGTAAATCAGCTGAAATCTCGAATTCCACTTCCGATAATATAAATTGGTAAAAAATATATTTCTTCTCATGGAAAGCCTTCGCTGACGATGACGCGAGTTTTATGATTTTTGTTCACCCAAAAGTGCTCAACGCGCCTAAAGAAGTTTTCACTTCAAATGGAAAACCTTCGCTGTCAATGACGGGAGTTTCATGAATTTTGTTCACCCAAACGTGCTCAACGCGCCTAAAGAAGTTTTCACTTCAAATGGAAAACCTTCGCTGTCGATGACGGGAGTTTCATGAATTTTGTTCACCCAAAAGTGCTCAATGCGCCTAAAGAAGTTTTCACTTCAAAAAAGAAAAAAAAAGTAACGACAACAAATAAAAAGTCGAGTTTTGTTTTTTGTCAAATATTGTCATTGAAGCGGATCTAAATATTTATATATAAATTTAATTGGATGCTGAAGCGTTTTGGCTCATAACTGTAAACTTAATTAAAATTTCGAAACGTTCGATGGGTAAAAGTTTTACTTAGGTACAGACTGAAGCCTCAGTCAAATGTCAATGAATTCCACCCAACCATTTTCATGTGATGCCTGGACGGATAGAAAAACTTTTTATATACCTCCACCCCTCCCATGCACACAGAGCAAAATATTCTGAAACCATTTTGGGGTTCTCTGATGCCTAAAGCGTACAGATATCGCATGTTTATCTATTTTATTTAAGATAAACGCCCCAGTAGTGGACATTTTAAGGACATTTTCCGGCTATTTTATTTTACCATGTTTTTATTAAATTCGATTCTTGTTTGTTTGTTTGTATGTTTGTATGTTTGTATGTTTGTTTTTTTGTCCAGCACAAATCTTGCAATCGATTTTTAACTAAGTTCTCGACTAGCTAGACATTTGAAAGTTTCAGGACAGCTCAGAACACAGTGACAATACATTTTTTATATACTTTTAGTCAACTGTTTCAGGTCCCGTTGCCTTCGGCAGCGTTTATATGGTTCAACAGAAAATTTATTTAACTAACTTCCCAAATAGCTAGACATCTAAAACTTTCAGAATAGTTCAGGACCCGGTGAAAATGCATTTTTTTAAAATAACTTTGGCCAACTGTTTCTGGTTCCTGCTGCCTTCGGCAGCGATATCAGTACAAAGCTTGCAATCGATTTTTCACTAACTTTCCGACTACCTAGACATTTGAAACTTTCAGGATAGCTCAAAACACGGTGACAACACATTTTTTAAATACTGTTAGACAAATGTTTCAGGTTCCCACTGCCTTCTGCAGCGTTTATATGATGAAGCAGAAAATTTATTTAACTAACTTCCCGACTAGCTAGACATTTGAAATTTTCAGAACACAGTGGAAATGCATTTTTAAAATATTTTTAATCTGCTGCCTTTGACAGCGTTACCAGTACGAAGCTTGCAATCGATTTTTCACTAACTTCCCGGCTATCTAGACATTTGAAACTTTCAGGATAGATCAGAACACTGTGACAATACTCTTTTTAATACTTTTAGTCAACTGTTTCAGGTCCCTACTGCCTTCGGCAGCGTTTATATGATTCAACAGAAATTTTATTAACTAACTTCCCAAATAGCTAGACATTTGAAACTTTCAGAATAGTTCTGAACACGGTGAAAATGCATTTTTTAATACTTTTAGTCAACTGTTTCGTGTTCCTGCTGCCTTCGGCAGCGTTACCAGTGCAAAACTTTCAATAAATTTTTCACTAACTTCCCAACTAGCTAGACATTTGAAACTTTCAGGATAGCTCAGAACACGGTAACAATACATATTTTTTATGCTTTTATTCAACTGTTTCAGGTCCCTACTAACTTCGGCAGCATTTACATGATTCAACAGAAATTTATTTAACTAACTTCCCGATTAGCTAGACATTTAAAACTTTCAGAAAAGTTCAGAACACGGTAAAATTTTTTTTTTTAATATTTTTAACCAACAGCTTCTGAACACTGCTGCCTTCGGCAGCGTTACCAGTTCAAAGCTTGGAATCGATTTTTCACTAACTTCGCGACTAGCTAGACGCTTGAAACTTCCACGATACCCCAGAACACAGTGACAATACATTTTTTTAAATGCTTTTAGTCAACTGTTTCAGGTCCCTACTGTATTCGGCAGCGTTTATATAATTCAACAAAAAAATTGTTTAACTTCCCGATTAGCTAGGCATTTGAAACTTTCAGAATAGTTCAGAATACGGTGAAAATACATTTATAAACTATTTTTAACCAATTGCTTCGGGACCCTGCGGCCTTCGACAGCATTAGCAGTACAAAGCTTGGGATCAATTTTAACTTATTTCCCGACTGGATAGCCATTTGAAACTTTTATAATAGGTCAAAATACGATAGCAATGATTTTTTAAATACTTTTATCCAATTGCTCCAGGTTCCCACTGCCGTCGGTAGCGTTTATATGATTCAACGGAAAATTTAAAAACATGGTATATAAAAAGTTCTTTTTATCTTGTAATTATTTTGTGCAATTTCCTAAATTTTAGAGTTTCAAAAAATAATTAATATTTCAGACCTTTACTAACTCTTTCTTAACACGACTGTAGTATGAAAATTTCTAATTGTACCATTTATATATGTAAAAAATCAAAAATCTGAAGACCTTAAAATGAGCCAGTATTGGACACAGTAAAAACCCAGTAGTGGATCCTATTTGTTCCAGTAGTGGACCCCTTTGAATTTTTGCTTTAAAATTCAACTCTAAAAGTACTAGAATACAGAAATGTGTCCACTACAGGATCTGGCATTAAAAGTAACATGAGGCAGTAGTGGGCAGAGCAGTCCACTATTTGTCATGATGACATTTTTTAGCACCAGCAGTGTACACCCATAAAAATACTATGCGATAATACAAGATTAAAAAATAGCACAATAAATGAATTCTGCATACATATTTTAGTCATTTGAAAGCAAAAGGTATATGCAATTAGTCAAAAATAAGCAGGGAGCGAGCAAATAAAATTTCATTTCCTTATTCAAAGTGATAAGAAGAAAATGGCAAAATCACAAAAAGTGCAAATTTGTTTAGTTAAACTAACATTATTTTAAAACTAATGGCCGGAATTATTTTATGTTTAAGTGTTTAACAGTATAGGACTATAACTCCCTTCCTGAACATTGCTCGAATCTTCAGACTTTTTAGGTAGCTTATTTTCCGAGTTTAAAATTAAAAGTGTCCACTACTGATACAGGGTCCACTACTGGTGCGTTTACCTTATTATTGTTATTATTATTATTATTTTTTACATTCAAGAGTTTCATTTACAAAAGCTGTTTGGAGCATGGGCGGGCTATTTTTTATCCATATCTCCAAATATAATCAAAATTTCAAAACGTTTGATATATATAATTTAAAGTTGGGTACAGGTCTGAATTCCTGCTAAGTATTACTAAATTCTGTCCACCTGTTTCACGAGATACCCGGACAAAACACACCGACATAATGACCCACTCACACACACACACACAAAAAAAAAAAAAAAAAAAAGAAAAAGAAAAAAAAAATGTTTAAGTCAATTTTGTTTTTCACGATGTGTGAAACGTGAAGATCTCGCAATTTTTTCATTCAGAAAAATTTACAGACAAAAGTCTGATCATATTAGTATACATGTAGCTAGCGAAATTAGTGTGATATTGCATATTAGATTATTTAAACAATTTACAGACACAAAAGGCATTAAATGTTTCGTTGAGTGCAACCTCATTTTTGCAAATATGACATACATAATTAACAAAATTAAAAATGAGAATAAATTACCTCCATAAAAAGTTTGACATGCCCCAATGTTTGAATTGTTTGAAATATGCTCTAATATTTTTAAAAGTTGCCCAGGACGAGATTTTTGAAATTTTATTTCAATCTATGAACTGTATTGCTTATATATTTATATCTATATGATAAAATGATTGTGTATTTATATAATAATTTTATTGACATAGAAAATATTTCTTGCGATTTAATTTTTAATGAAATATTTAATTTTAAATGAACTTTCGTAATGTATACGGAAATTGTAATAATTTTCATAAAGCTCTATTAAAATATAAGAAATTGTATATACAACGAAATAAAAACAATACTATGCGCATATCATATCTCAATTCGAAATTTGTCATAGCTGAGATTATAAAAGAAAAATGGTTTTCTATATACGATAAACTTTTTCAAAGTGAATTATCATTGAAGTGGGTACTGATGAAATTATCAAGCATCATTTGCGGCGAAGGCAG
>OZ005654.1:91315251-91467751 GCA_963930645.1 Salticus scenicus
AAGAAAAAAAAATGTTTGAATTATATAATGACATACATCCTTTCAAAATTATGCGAATTTCAAAATATTCGCCAGATCAGAATATATTAATTTTTTCAAATGTATGGAAATATATATTCGTCGATTTACTACATTAAAAATAAATAAATAAATAAATAAATAAAAAATTCAATTTCAATGCGTAAGGTTTGTAATCTATATACGAATATGATTGGTTGGTTGTCTATTGGCTGTACATACTCTCACCAATTGACTGATTTGTCAGATCTGCCAAATGTGTTGAACATATGTGAAAATTTACACACGTGTCTTTTTTCTTCTGATAATCATTATGCTATTGATATCCCTGATCCAAGATAGTAAAAGCAGGAAGTAGAATTATTTTTTTTAATTTGGAATCTCTTAGAACGATAACTTGATATTTTTGTGATATAATATAACGATCTCATAAAAGAGCGTATTGATACTCAATACGCTATGGAAGAGGTGTGTTAAGAAAAATTCGCTTCAGAACTGTATTTTGTATGCCTGTATTTTTATTTATTTATTTATTTATTTTAATGGAATTTCTTAGAAGTCTTTGTAACAGATTTTTATTAAATAAATAAATTAGTTATTTGTTTTTAGTAATTAGTTATTATTTTTTAATTATTGGTCTTCAAGGTAAAGAACACTTGGCATTTGTCTTTCTCTTTATATTTACACTGTAAATAGAAGCGTCTTAAATTCAGACAGAAATGTGTCTGAAATGTCAATTCAGACACATAAATGTCTGAAACACTTACGCATGCATATCCAGCTTTAATATTTTTTTAACAAATAATTTTAATATTATTTTATATAACATAAGTATTTAACTTATTTAAAATACTTAGACGCGAAACTTATTCAGTTAAAAGTTAAAAAACAAAGTTAATTTTTATTTAAAGTTCTCACATGTAATAAAAGAAAAAAAATTAAGATAAACGAATCATGTATCTTGCAGCTAAGAAGCGAATTCGTAACTAATCATTCTTAAACAATTTGTGTATAATTGATTGTTTTTTTTTCGCATTTTAATTATTTTATGTTCCCTGCACTTCAAAATGTAAAAGACAATTTTTTTTGGTTTTATGTACATGCAGTTTGATGTCTTGCAAGTACCACTTTAAAAAAAAAATCGTTTAAAATCCATAGTCTACTATTTTGTCATATTTATTACGCATTTTACAGAAAAAAAAAAAAAAAAAAAAAAAAAAAAAAAAAAAAAAAAAACTCTAAACCTCTACACATGAAATTTTAGATAATAATATTTATTAATCTTTAGCTCTTATGGACAGTTTTATTGCAAAGACGTAAAACTTCGATTTGTTATTTTACGGATACTAGAATATATTTCCTTTAGAATATATTTCATTTTAGACACAATTGTGTCTGAAATTCAGACACTTGTATTTACAGTGTAAAAGGTTGAAACTAGGATAAAAGTGATCTTTTACCATTTAGAAACTGATTTAGAAAATTTATAGTTTATTTATACATTCTTTAATGGAATTTCGTAGACGTCTTTGTAACAGTTTTTTATTATTAGATAAATATTTTTTAATTATTGGTCTTCAAAATGCAAAACACTCGGCAGCTGTTTTTCTTACTACATTTAAAAGATTGAAACTAGGATAAAAGAAGGGTATCTTTTACCATTTAGAAATTGTTTGATTTTAAAAATTTATAGTTTATTTAAGCATTCACTATTCAAGTTCATTATCAGTATGTTCTCAGGTTAATGTCATAGTTGCTATTGCCCTAGAAATACTGACAATATACCATATAAAAATGGATGCTACCTTTTTATTACTTTATTACTATTTTCCTTTTTCAGATACGCTCAAGAAGTTTGGAGACTTTTAAATGGTATATATCAAAATAAATTTTCTAAGCAATGAATTTTGCAGAGTAAAACATTGACGTAAACGTCTTGCAATACGACAAATTCTGACTTGTTGTCAGACACAGAAGAAAAAGGAAAAATGTAAACCAATGAGAGGGTTCCCGGCAGTCACTATTTTGAATACCTCCTTTTTTACAGTAATCTTATTAATCGTTCGTACTACATAAAGAATAATTCAATTATTGCTTTATATAAAAAGTAGTATTAAAAATAGTGACTGCTGAAAATACTAAATTTATTTATGCATTTTAAATTTGCTACATCTCATTAGAGTTCGCCCCCTTCTAGAAGTTTTTTTTTTTTTAATTAATTAATTAATTAATTAAATTATTTATTTACATTTTTTAGTGCATCTTATTAATCGTCAGCAAACAAAATTAATTATAAATTGATTTTAATAGTGTAGCTTTAGGTTAATTTTTATAGATGAAGTTTAATTGTTACTCAAAGTTTATCTTATTTATGGAATAAAAGTTTTATCGGTATTTTAAATTTACTGAATAAGTTTAATAAAACGGAAGTAGGAGATTGGAAACAGGAAGCGAGATCTAAGTCCGTATCTCAAAAACTGCAATAACAATTTTTTTCGAAGTTGCTATATAAACGCTATGCTACATTTCCTTTCATATGGATTAGTTGGATTAGTTGGTTAGTTAAAATATATATATATACATATATATATATATATATATATATATATATATATATATATATATAGAGAGAGAGAGAGAGAGAGAGAGAGACCAATTTGAGGTGTCGCAATGCATTCCTGTAAAAACGGCTGTACGGATTTTTTTTTTCAAACTTGCTATATTAACTCCCTATTAGATATATTTTTGTATGCAATTGTTGTTTTGCGGTCAACAATTGAGTTTGAGAAGTCTTGGTACAAGTCGGTATATCCAAAAAGCTGTATTTTTTTTTCTGAAAATTTCTACATAAGCCCCTTTTGCATGTATTACGTTGTTATTACGGAGAAAGTAACAGCCATTCTCATTAGGTAATCTTGGAAATCGGTATTTCAAAAAGTGGCTCTACCGATTTGGTTTTCTTATTTATTTTATTCGCTGTGTAAACTCTATTTCATTTATTTTTACAAGTGCATAAGCTTTCTCTTACAGGGAAATTTGTGTTTACATTGTTAGGCTAATTTTAGGTCTTCTAAACACATTATCTCTCGAAAGTGCGTATAATACATCAAACAGTGGGTGATGGAAGAACAATATCGATAGCTCTAAACAAAAACAAAACTTGCTGATCATTGCTATAATTTCATAATCTGTAAGTAAGTTGGCTCTGCTAAGTTGGTGTCAGAAAAAAAAAAAAAAAAAAAAAAAAAAAAAAAAAGTTCGTAAAAAGTTTTATTTACTGAAAAGTCTTGATTGAAGCTTCTGTTTCTATGCTGTACATTACAATATTATGTATAATGTCAAATACAATAGCAAAAAAAGTCTTATTTGCTGATTATTTTTTACATATATCACAGTATACGTTTTTATTTTTTATTTTTTTATTTTTTCAACTATATACATATTAATGTATTTCTATATATTAACTTATAAATTCAGAAAACAAAAATCTTTTAAATAATAAATTTAATATCTTTCTGAAATTTTTATGTAGTGAAAAATGTTTTTTAATGCAGAGCTAAAGCAAATGCAATCTAAATAGAGCTACTCTTTCATCGAAAAGGAAGATGTCACTTTGCTATTCATAAATAACCCCAGATAAAATATGATTCGAAAAAAATACAGCTATAAGTTTACTCTGACTGACAGGGTGATGGATATAAAAGCCATGGATAGAGATCAAAGACATTTCCATTTAAATTTTTCTGCAATACGAAAAGTTCAATAAATCTGTAAAAATCTTACAAAGAAATATAGTCAGTCCAGTTAAACCAGAATATTCATGATAAAAAAATAAAAAAAAAAAAAGAAGAAGAATGTTATTAACGAGTAATATAATCATGTTTTTATTTCCCTTAAAAATACTTTTAAACAAAAAGTATTTATTTATTTATTTATTTTTTTCTAATAATATATTACAGTACTTACATTTTAGCATATAATTTAACATTTTATCTTTCAGATTACTTTTACCATTTAGAAGATAACTTACTGTTATATATTCATATTTTCTATTTATTTATTTAATATATTTTAATTAATGAATTTTTAATTACAATTAATTTATCTATGTGTAGGATTAACTCTTTATTATTTAATCAATATAGTAAAATAATTTTTAAACGACTGATATATGTCAAATTAAATTAGATATAATTTTTTTCATTATTATTATCCCACGGTTTATACTTCAATTTAAAAAGTCACAATATAAAAGAAAAATAGGCATTATTTCACAATTTAATTTAAAGTAAATTAAGACTTCAAACTTTATGTATTTATTTCTATCAGTGTTTAATATTATTATTGTTAAATATATTGCATATTGTTAAATATATTGCTATCATTGTTAAATATATTGCATAAATATTTCATTCCAAGGCTTATATTCTCTAAACGACGTCCCCCCTCCCCCCCATATATTAGAGGGATATCACAGGCGACTCTTGTTATACTGTTTTCGTACCGCAATTTCCTAAAAAATAAAATTTGTAATATATTTTCTCAGTCAAATCTGCATTTTGCCTGCATAAATTTATTATTAACTAGCAGACTTTGTCCGCTTCGCTGGTCACTATATTCAAAGGAAACTTTTTTCTATATTGTTTTATAAACAAAAAATAAAAGTAAAAACCGTTGAAATTATTCAATAACGCGCGTTAAGTCTCCGCTGCCTTCGTCAGCGTTTTGCTCGTCCGCAGAATCTCTGTCGTGTGTCCCTGTTGCCGGCGACAATGCCTTACCAGTTGGCTTCCATTTAGGTACTTATCAGATGAGCGTTTCGAAACGGACAGTGTCGAAAAAGTTGAGGAAGCCCTTTTATATTTAAATCCCAATTACATATGAACAACGCTATACCCTCTGTGCATAATATTTATTCGCTTTTTTCCAATCGACCATAAAAAATGACAGCATTTTCTCGCCAAATATAGTATTAGAATATGCTACGGAGCACTACGCCTATCATATAAGACAATTATTTTCTGTGGTTATATAAATTTCATAGTTAGTTAATAGTGGTTGATATAAAGAAAAATATATAAATAAAAATGTAAACGAGGTGATGGTAAAGCCTTATTATAGCTCTTCTTATCAACTTTTACAATTTTGTTTGCATTTTAGAAAAAAATACATAATTTATGCAATTAATGCTTCTTTCTTCCTTTTTATTTTATATTTTCGGTTTCAATATTTTATAGTTTATTTATATTTTTGATCCGCTTCTTGGCTTAAAGTGACAGTCGCAAAGTAGAGTCCAAAAAAAAAAAAAGATTTGGATTATAAATAAGTAAAGCTTTTTAATATAATGCTGAATTAGTTTTTATGTCAAGAGTGATTCATCTGTGCCAAAAACATACTATTTAAACAAACTAAAAAAGAGTTAAAATACGTAAATTAAAATAAAATTGAGGTATATTAAAAAAGTTATGAAACAAAATTCGAAAGAAACGTGTTACATTTTTTGGCAGCAATTAATCATACAAATTTGTGTAACTCTGCGATGAGCCGTTTTCTTAAAAAGCTCTGAATATATACAAACAAACTGACACACACACACACACACACACACACACACACACATACACACACACACACATCTTATTTACATATATATATATATATATAGATAGATATATTTTATTTTAAAGAAAGAGTGGTAAGATAATAATTTTAAAAAACGTCATCTGTGGCAGTCGTGTATAATGACAGTCCTCGGAATGAAAAATTGCCTCTTACACCTTTTCAGCATATATTTGTATAAAATGACCTCTTGAATCCGAATATAACGCCCATTTTGCCCTGTCACCCACCGTTATTTAGGAATGGCTCACTATTTTTATCATTTTTCGTTAATTTTATGGTGATTTTTTTTTTTTTTTTTTTTTACAGAGCAGTGTGATTAAATGTATATTATAAGTATTGTTTTGGAGTCAAATGTTAGTTGGGGTCAAATGTTTTGAAAATTACCTTTTCAGCTAATGATTTGGTCTGTATCCCGGCGTGTGTAGATCCTTTACCTACATAAATGGAATTAAAAATACGGAGTTCAAACTAGGTATTCCAAATATGTATTAGATAGGAATGTTTCTTGAAAAGTTTTATTGAAATTGGAGAACAAGTTTCCGAAAAAGGTCATTTAAAAAAATTAAATAAATAAGGAAATTTTTTTGTTGATGTAATTTGACATCTTTAAACTTCACTAACTGAAATAAAAAAGCCTTATAATCTCATAATAATGTAGACTTTAAATTTATTATGAAAGGAATTCACCACTCATTTATAGAGCCAAACTAAATTCTTTATTAAGGAGACTTGGCATCTTTGACGGCACGACTGAAGTAGGTTTTATATTAAAGCTTATAAATCCATTTAATACTTAAATTGAAATATATTAGAATTTTCGATAAAATATTTATTCAGGCAACAATTCTTATAATTTTTAACACGCTTTTATTAGCTTCTTCTGTATGTATGTTTGTATGTATAATGTATGTATGTATAATGTATGTTTGTAACCGCTCTGGAAGCAAACAAAAAATCTATATTGTAAAATAATACTTTCTCTGCGTGAACGCCGTGGCTGTGAGGTAAAGCTCCGCGCTACAAACCTAAAGGTCTGGCGTTCGAACCCAGTCAGGGGAGGTTTTTCAAAAATGGTTTTTGTTTAATTCTAAATTATTTTAATTAAAGATTTAAATGTATGTAAATATTATGGTGTGTCACTCACACGATTTTCTCTTACCCTGCGCTTAATACTAAGATAGGTATTTTGTGCTTTTTAGTTCTCATTTCTATAAAAGCGTGTTCTTTAATTTTTTAAAACTATGATATTAATGATAGATTTTTTTTATAGATTTCATATCATCAAATTGCGTTTTCTCAGTTTAAATTCTTTCACGAATTCATGATCTTCAAAATGCTAAAACTCCTACTGGTATTAATCATGTATTTTGCAATATCTTTAAAAGGAAAAATATTAAAAAATAATAAAAAGCGTAGTTTTTTTTTTTTTTTTTTTTTTTTTTTTTTTTTTTACCTAGACATGCATTTTTTAATTTGTATCTCGGAAACTAATTAATAAATTTCATATTAAATTTTATAAAATTCTGTGCAGTATTTCCTGAGATACAGTCGCCACAAAATTTTGTCATACACACACTGACAGACAGAAGGGCGGACAGTCATTTTCTAAAAATGTTCAAATCGTATTCTAGATCTCTCAAAACATGTAAATAATTCGAGAACTCGATACTGAAAATTTTTACGAATCCACTACTTTCTTCTATTTGATATAGAAGAAGGTAAAAATTTCTAGTGGTACTAACTCTTCCTTGGAAAACGGGAGACTTTGTCACCAATATCTTATAGTACATTATTATTATTATTATTATTATTTTTTTTTTTATTTATTGAAGGGTGGGGGGTTAAATCAAAGTGCAATAATGATTCTTTTTGAATTCTCGAAAGCTGTCTTCTACATTTACTCATGTAACATATATATATATATATATATATATATATCAAATACCACAAAAAAGGTGATGACATTTTTCATACGTATCGTCTAACCTTTATTTATATCTTTTCAATGACGCTACTGTAAGGAACCAAACAACCCATACAAGTAACCTATCGCATGAAGCAGTGGCGGATTTAAGGGGGGGGGGGGGCTAGAGGGCTGAAGCCCCCCCCCCCAAAAAAAAAAAAAAAAAAAAAAAAAAAAAAACACTGACATTCACAATTGAATATTGCAATTGTAAATTTTTTATTGGTCTAAAATAACACTTTGAAAAATCTTAGCCCCCCCTTCCCCCAAAAGTCAATTTCTGGATCCGCCACTGGCATGAAGTACGGATCTTATGTCATTGGCGCTGCCCAACTGACTACAAGCGTGTCCTAAACCTGCGGAATGTTTTCCGGAGATATCTTTTTAAGTGTTCCTAGACAGTATTTACGGGATTTTCGGAGAAAACCAAAACATCATTGTTCTCAAATGGAAAAAAAAAAAAAAAAAAAAAAAAAAAAACATAAATCCATTATGTGTACAGCGTACATCGTGCACCTTAAAAAGATAACTGAAGAGTGTAGGGAAAAATGCAGCAGTGACAATAAAATAAAACTTTCTTAAAAAATAAATAAATAAATAAATAAATAAATGTTAGTTAACTTTTATGCATTATTCATTTAGAATAAAAAATGCTGCTACCGTGTGTAAACATATTAAATATGCAGTTTATTGCCCAAAAGAGTTATTGCATACTAGCCTTGTAACTAATAAACAACAATATTACAAAAGTTTTTATTTATTTTATTTTATTTTATTCTTTAAGTAAAGTTGATAAGGGAAGTTTTCACTTAAAAAAAAAAAAAATAAATAAAATCAATGTGGGATCGTTTTATGTATTTTATTTACCATTTAGAAAATCCTAAATCTTTTATCATTAGTTATTTATATGTTACAAATTGTTTTCTAAATTAATAATACACTACATTACCATTGAAATAATATTTAAATCAAAAGTCAAACCAAGATATTTGATGATTACTGCACTCGCTACAGATCGATTTCATCTCCGTAAGATTTATTGAAAATCCTTCTTTCCAGATGTTGAAAACGAAAATGTATAAAATCATAGATAAAGATATATCATACATTTTTCTTTTAACTTCAGCATTTTCATTTTTCCTTTCATAAGTGAGGATGTAATATGTTTTCTCCGATTCCAATTTAAAAATGTTACAATTTCAACTTTACACTTTTATATTTTACATTATACTTTTTATATATTTTGGAAGAGACTAATCATATTTTTATTGTGAAAGAATAACGATTAAACACAATTAGAGGTATGCAATTATATATATATATATATATATATATATATATTAGAAAACTAACCTAACTGCACCCATATAGTCGGTCGGCGGATCTGGAGCCCTGACTTAAGCAAAGCAATGTCAAATGTATCACTTTTTTTTGTGTGTGTGTATGTGTGTATGTGTGTGTGTGTTTAGAGTTTATATGTGTATTATAGTTCTCCAGATTTCTGTAAATTAATATAATTCTGGAAAAATATTGAAAACAACATCGCACACAAAGTAACAAAAGTTTAAAAAATACAAAGTTTATACCATGCTAAAACTAAATTCTTGCAAAAAGCAGTAAACACACGCCTAAATGTTCCGAATGTCAAGTGGAGTTACTTAAGATGTTTTAAATGTAATTTTCGAAATTCGGATTCATTTTGCCACTTTATGATTTAACACACATTCAATTTATGAAATTCACAATTTTATATTAAAGAAATTGCCGCCCAGACTGTGTAGTGTTTAGCGTCTCAGAAACCTAGACAGTTGGACCTGGGTTCGAATTCCGGAGAAGGCATGGATGTGTTTCCCTGTTAAGGGTAGCGATGGCCGCCCACTGAGTGCCCTTCACAAATGGTCATCAATTCGGCAACCTTACTCTCCAGACAATGCCTGTGGCATGTGAGCCGCGCCATTATATATATATATATATATATATATATATATATATATATATATATATAAATGAAAGTCATGCTTCATTAAGAAGTACAATTACCAATGCTTCCAAACTCCGCAGTATCATACAGATTTTAATAATAAAATTTTGACTAATAAAAATCTTGTTACTTAAATAGTATGTATACTACTTGCGCGACAAAAAATAAAATAATAATAATAATAATAATAATAATAATAATAATAATAATAATCTGAAAAAGACATCTGAAAAAGACAGGCCAAATTAGGATACATTTGGCGCAAAATTTTTGGTTTAAAAAAATGACACTCTAAAAATATTCACTAATGCAATATAAAAAATTATTACGTGCATTAAAACATACAAGTTTCATTAACAAAACTCAAGTGATTTTTACTGGGACACACATATTAAAAAAAAAAAAAAAAAAAAAAAAATATCTTCAAGGCTAATTAGATTTCTCAATGTTACATTTTCAATGAATTGCACTCAACGAATAAATTTGTTTACATTAATTTTCATTTCAAGAAGGGTGAAATTCTTAATAAGGGCACCCGTTATTTTTACTTACAACTAACTACTCGATCGTCTAGTAAATAGCAGAGTACCCAGTACTCAGCCAAAGTGCTGCTCGGTAAGACGTAAACACACGCCTAAATTTTTGGCAAATTGAGTGGAGTCATTTCAAAATTTGCATGTCCAATTAACGAAATGCGGAGTTATTCCGCTTCTACATGATTTAAAATACATTTAGTTTGGGAAAGTACAATTTTAAATTAGAAAAAAAAATGTGAAAATGGCATAAAACATGAATTAAGTCTTCTTTTGACAGTTAAGAAATATATGGCCAAGTCCCCCGTGGCAGATACACGGCGACAATGTCGCAGAAACAGAAATGCTCTTGCAGAAAGATTTTACTTAAGTCAAATAAATTTTGACATTTAGTTAAAAAAAAAAAAAAAAAAAAAAAACAAGATTTTTGAACTCTTCACCTATTTTCGGTTTACGAGCCGCCACTGCTATTCTGCAGAAAAAAATTTCGTTTCTACAGATACGATCGCCTCAATCCCGAATAAGGAGAGGAGATAAAGCGGATGTAACTCACTTGGGCTAGCTTTGGTACAGCATGCATTAGCGATTCGTGATACGGTGATATGATTCGGTGTATCGACACTTTTCACTGGTAACCTCTTCACATCGGAACTTCATTTTCGTGTCTCGAAACTGTTTTCGCGCCGCGCCTGCCGCTCGTGTCGTGTGTATTTATTCTATTGCAAAAAGATGTTTTCTCGAAAGAATGTGGCTTTGCGACTATTTTCCGAATTTCATATTTCATGCATTTTCGGATTCATTCATAATAAAATAGCTGCATCCAGTGATTTTTTTTTTTTTTTTTTTTTTTTTTTTTTTTAATAACTGCGTGATTGCTGCTGTACCGATTTTCATACATTTTCTAATTTACGCACGACAAATTAGTTTTATCTAGTGATTTATTTTCCTTTAATGTATGCGAAGCGTGCATACGTGCGTAGTAGTAAATACACGTAAATTTTTAAAAGCTGCATTAATTTTAATGTTTGGTTCAAACTATGCAATACATTTCACAAATATATACAGAAAAAAGACTATGTGGAAATTTGTAACGTCTGTGGTTATGCGCAAAATAAAAAAATAAGCTGAATGCTTACCTTGCTTCAAAAAACAGAAAATTAAGAAATTAATCTTAAAAATACTTTGATTTTTAGCATTTTATATGTAGTAAAAGATCTTAGCAATAAATATTAATGGGTATCTTAAGTTATAAAACTGGTAACTTTTCTAAATTTTTCTTTACTAATCCTTAATTATTTTAATTGTGATTAAAATTCTTAGCTTTAAATTTTGTTGTTTAAGCATATGAAGACGTTAAAAAAATTATTAATTTATTTTACAAATATACTCTTATCATTAGTGTCTACAGCTTGTTCATTTCATTTTTAAAACATTTGAATTTTTAAAAAATGTTTATTTTTTTAATTGAAATATTGCAAATTAAATAGTTGTTTTGAATAAAAATCAAACCAAAGGTTTTGTTGAATATATATATATATATATATATATATATACCCTGTGGCAGAAATTTATTATGCTTTCTGCGACAAGCTTCATCAACGCCAAAATCTTTCTGCAGGAATAGTTTGTAAAGTTAACATTTACAGATTCAAAATACATTATTTTTAAATGGTAAATAATATTCAGTAGAGTGGATCGAAAAACGCGTTTTTTCTGCAATACAATTCTAATAGCGCGGAAAACTAGCGCATAGGCGTCATTTTAAATGAAAAAATATTTAAAAACAAAAATTCATTTAAAATGACGCGGGATTAAAAGTTGCGGGTTGTATCGTAAACAAACGATATTTCATGATTTTCGACGATTTTTAAACAGGTGCCAAAACCCATAAAAATTTTATTTTTAATGTGTAATAGTGTAAAAATCATTCAAAATAGTTTTCCCAATCCAGAAATAAAACTTTCAGACCTGTTATTCCTTAATTGTATTCGCGCAAAAGGTCTAAATTATAGTATAAGTTAAGTTATAGAGTCCCGTAAAAACGCCGTTTTCCATATCTGATGAGTGTTTATTTAACACATTAAGGTTTATAATAAGACTCTAACAAGTGATTTACAAAAAATGTATTAGCCAAACTTATCATATTGCAGCTCTCAGATCATTTCAACATTTAATCTGTGCTCAAATGACCCAGGACTCATGACGAGGACGTGGCTGCAAGGCGAGTCCCACCTCCACCCTACCCAAACAACCAACCACGGTGAATTTTATTTACAATATTTACAGTAACTATTTACTTTGTACAATGCATATATGTTCGTTGTAGGCAAAAGGTTATTTACATAGAAGCCTCTTTGAATTCTGACTTTGAATTAAATGTGGGCACCAGCTGTCTTAATTTTAAAGTAGCTCTAATATAACCATCTCGATTTTCATGCCCGCACACCTTTTCTGCTGCTTCTGTAACTAGTTTTACACACCTCTCAACTGACTGGGTGTGGCATGGGAATTTGAGGTAGTTAAACTCTGGTAGCGCTTTCACTGCAAATAAAAGGGTCTTAAAGTAAGACATAAAAACAACTGAGACGGCATTTAAGACACGCAAATGTCTTAAAATGTACCTTAGACGTTATAGATATTTTAATTTAAGACAGAAATATGTCTGAAATATCAATTCACACACAAAAATGTCTGAAACACGTAAATACGCGAATTTTCAGACAGCAAAACGCGTTCGAATTTTCAGACACTTTAGAAATTCAGACACTTGCATTACTTAGAAATTTTTTCATATGGAATCTACTTTAAGAAAATATGCTTATCCTACTTTTTCCCCATTCAATAAATATATTATTATTTTATATAATAAGCAGTTAAACTACTTAAATTATGGTAGCTTTATGAAATTATATTTTTATGGAATAATTCTCTAGGGATGTGAATGATATTTGCATGCCCTTATCTTTAACACAATTCATAAACAACATACTTAGACACAAAGCTTATTTTGTTCAAAAAAAATTCTTTGTCTTTAAGGCTTTCTATATTAAAAGAAAAAGTGTGAAGACGGATGTAGCAAGTAATTTATAGAGAAGAAAGCGAATTTATAAGTGAACAATCATGAATAATTTGGGCATATTTTTTTTCTTTTTGTCTTCTTATTATTATTCATTTAAAAACTGTTTTCTTTCACAAATTCACATACATCTAAATGTAAAACTACAAATTTTCTTGTATTCATGATTACTGTTCGTTTTTATTTAAATATCACTTTAAGGAAAGAAATCGTTATCATCGAGGGATGAAACCTTCACATACTTGTTATGCATTATTAAAAAATTCTGGTCCTCTAAATATGAAATTTAAGATAATATTTATTAAGTTTAAGATACCATACTATCAATAGTTTTATGGCAAAGAATTAGAAATAAAATATAACACTGCGATTATTTTCACGAATAGTGCAGCATATTATATCATAAAAACACATTTTGCTGTATTCGACGGTAGCGTGATTGGTAGATGCTTCACCCAGGCGATGCTTGTCTCGAGGTTTCGGTTTCCTTAGACTGTATGAGTTCGAATCCCAACGCTGGAAAATGGGACTATTTTTTTCTTTCTTTCTTTTTTTATATAAATATTTTATTAATGCTCTAAATAATTCTAAAATGTATTTTTAACAGAGAAACATAATCGCATGCCATATTTATTTATTTATATATTTATTAAAAAGCCTTAAAAATGGTAGTATTTTTAAGCCTAACATGGCGGTATTTTTAAGCCTAAAACATGGCGGCGTTTTAAGACACTTGCAATATCTTAATTTCTGATGCAAAAAGGTGTCTTAAAAAGTAAGACATTTTTTTTTCGCTTAAAAAATGACCATCCATTTAAGACACTTTTTAAACTGAATTTAAGACATTTACGTTTACAGTGTTGTCTTTCAATAAAGAAGCAATGTATTCAGTTGGCATCTTGGACAGTAGTAGCGGCGGTGTTAAATTGCAGATTGACCAATCAATTAGTTCGGTATAGTCGTTTGCACTAAAATTTATTGAAGGTATTTTGAAGTCTCTTACATAACCTTCAGCTGATGGTTCATTTCTGGATTTAAGGATCCTCCTGTAGCCAAGTTCTCTAATGTGTGGTCTCGCATCCATTATCATAGCCAACATCATATTTTCAGGGTGGCAGAAGAATGCGTTCCTTTGAATTACTGGATCAATGATTTGCTTGATATTGTCCGGTAGATGCCTGGTTGTTTTAACTGCCTTCAAAATATGATTAGGTCCATCTTTCACAGCGTAGTTTTTCTTTATATCAAACCAAATAGGTGCATATGACTTCACTATGAATTTTGCAAGAGTCTGTAAATCAATTGTTGGACTAGTTTGGTATACATACAATCTTAAAACCCGGTTAGCGCAGGTTTGCCAACGAGAGTGGCTGATGCGTCCAGGATCCCTAGCAGCCAATTCTGGATTACAGATTCCTGTGTTGACCCCTTTTACAATGTGTAGAAGATACTTCTGATCTTTACTCAGATCGTTTTTAGTGATATCAATGACTTCTTCTGATTGTATCGGCTCAAAATCTACAACAGGGAGTTTCTCATATCCAGGGAGTTGTTTTCCAACTAGACCGCTAAATGATGCTGGTCGTGTTGTCGTTCCATCCAAGTGATCAAACAGATGCATATAAGGCAACTCGTTAAAATGTCCGCCACTACTGTCCAAGATGCCAACTGAATACATTGCTTCTTTATTGAAAGACAAAGCACTACCAGAGTTTAACTACTTCAAATTCCCATGCCACACCCAGTCAGTTGAGGTGTGTAAAACTGGTTACAGAATCGGCAGAAAAAGTGTGCGGGCATGAAAATCGCGATGGTTATATTAGAGCGACTTTAAAATCAAGACAGCTGATGCCCACATTTACATCAAAGTCAGAATTCAAAAGGGCTTCTACTTAAATAACCTTTTGCCTACAACGAACATATATGCATTGTACAAAGTAAATAGTTGCTGTAAATATTGTAAATAAAATTCACCCTGGTTGGTTGGTTGGGTAGGGTGGATGTGGGACTCGCCAGGCAGCCACGTCCTCGCCGTGAGTCCTGGGTCGTTTCAGCACAGATTAAATATTGAAATGAGCTGAGAGCTGCAATATGATATGTTTGACTAATACATTTTTTGTAAATCACTTGTTAGAGTCTTATTACAAACCTTAATGTGTTAAATAAACACTCATCAGAAATGAAAAACGGCGTTTTACGGGACTCTATAACTTAACTTATACTATAATTTAGACCATTTGCGCGAATACAATTAAGGAATAACAGGTCTGAATGTATTATTTATGGATTTGGAAAACTATTTTGAATGGTTTTTACACTATTACAAATAAAAAATAAAACTTTTATGGGTTTTGGCACATGTTTAAAAATCGTCGAAAATCATGAAATATCGTGTTTTAAAAATACAACCCGCAACTTTAGGCCTTTTGCGCGAATTCAGTAAAACAAGAATGAGTCTAATTATATTTTGTATGCATTAAGGACTCTCTTAAAAACACTTTTTTCACTATTAGAACAAAAAATGTATTTTTTTGTAATTTTTGCATTTTTTTTTTTTTTTTTTTATTTACCGGTATTTTGACTTTTCTTTGTGATTTTAGGCCTTCTGCGTGATTTCAAATTTTGAAAAAAAAAATTTTAATATTTTTTCATTGATAATGACGCCTATGCGCAAGTTTTTCGCGCTATTGGAATTGTATTGGAGAGAAAACGCTTTTTTCAATCCACCCTAATATTCAGTATAACCAATGTATTTATATTTTAACTAGGAACAAATGCATATATCTGCACTATTGCAAGAAAATACTCTTTTTTTTTTTTTTTTTTTCTTTTTTTTTTTTTTTTTTAAGAAAGGTGAAAATAAATCTATTGATCTTAATTGCTTTAGATTTTTTGTTCACATTAATATACAATATTGTTTATAAAATATTCAATGAATTCAAACCATAAAATGCAGTAACACATCAAAAATAATCTACAAATTTTTTAAGGCATTTAAATCATGAAATGTTTAAATTAAACAAATGTTACAAATACTTTTAAAATTTCATTACTTTTGTTACATTAAATATATATATTTATATACACAAATGCACTTATTTCATAAGGTGCAAACAAAACAACATAAAATCTAATACAAAACTCAAAATTAAAAGTAAAAATTAATATAGAATACTGAATATCATAATGAAATATAAATAATTTAGAACATTTCTAGTTTTTGAGACTATTATAAAGATGCAGGATAACATTCTAATACACAAGATTCATATTTTATATTATCCTATACAAAGAGCATAAAGATGTGAAGTTGAAAACTAAAAAATGTGATTTGACATTAAAGAATTCAGGATGTACAATTATACCATCATTTAAATACATAAAGTAAAACACAATACAAGATCTAAGTAACACAATTATAGACAAAGCATAGTCAAAATATTTTCATAAAGATTGAGGCAAATTAAATATTTAATTTTTAAGGAAATGTTGAAATGGGAAATGTAACAAATTTCATGGACAAAATCTATAATAGAAAGAAATGATTACAAATGAATGAAATAAATAGGAATTACTTAAAAATAATATTTGATATTAATATATATACAAATAAGTAAATAAAAATAAATAAATAAAAATAAATAAATAAAAGCATTTGCTGTTTAATTAGTATTTATTCAAAACAACTACTATTAGATAAAATTCCTTTTACTTGCAATATATATATATATATATATATATATATATATATATATATATATATATATATATATATATTTATATATATATATATATATTTATATATTTATATATATATTCAACAAAACCTTTGGTTTGATTTTTATTCAAAACAACTATTTAATTTAAAAAAGAAGCATCAATAAACTGGCGTTGTAAAAATATTACTTACAAACTTTGAATAAACACCATAAAATGCAATAAACTCGCAACAAATGTTTCGGGTCGAAAAAACCCACGACCCTTCATCAGGCGAATAAAGTAAGCACGAGTGCTGCAGTCAAAGCGGCAACGCACAATAATCTTTCAAAATGAAAAGAAAAACTTTATAAAGTAGAAAATAAATATAGCTACTGGTGTGAGTACAATTGTACAAGAAAACAAGAAAATAAATAAACATATTGAGTTTAAACATATAACAATCTAAGGATAACAAAAATTAAACGAAAATCTAAGTTACGTGAGTAATTTCCAAGCATCAGAGAAGAAAGGAGTGGAAGAAATATCATTAACAAGATTTTTCGAATTTTTAAATATGTAAAATGCTTCATGAATGTCCAAATGGGAGGAACAGACAGGAGATGAAATTATGTTAGTTTTGGAAAAATCAAAACGATGACCTTGAGACCAGCAGTGGGAAGCAACAGAAGATTTGGTAATCTCTTCATTACGAACATTCCGACGGTGCTCATTTATTGTGTATTTCAAACGCCTCCTAGTTTGACCAATATAACCTAAGTTGCAGGACGAACACGGAATTAAATAAATTCCAGAACGGTTTTCGGTGGGAATGGGATCCTTAAGAGAAGATAATTTAATTTTATTGACGGGTTTGTAAATAGCTTTGAAACCAAACGGTGAAAGAATTTTAGAGATTTTAAAAGAGAGTGAAGAATAAAAAGGTAAAACAACTGGGATGAGACTGTGATCGTTTAGTTTGGGAGCAGAACGTTTAGGATTCTTAAATTTATATAGAGCTTTATCGATGATAGATGGGTTATAGCCACGAGAGAGAGCAAGAGATTTTAAATAATTAATTTCTTTCGAAAGATTAGACGGATCAGAACAAATGTGTAAGGCACGATAAACATAAGTGTAAAAAGCAGACATTTTTTGTTGAGGGGCGTGGTTAGAGAGAGCATGCGGTGGCAAAGAGACCGAGAATGGTTTTCTAAAAACAGTAGTTGAGAAACAATCATTTTCTTTATTCACAAGAACGTCAAGGAAAGGCAAAGAGCAATCCTGTTCAACCTCAGAAGTGAATTGAATGCATGGGTCAATCGAATTGACCAAAGAAAGTAAATTGGACAAATCGACATCAGGGGAGACAAGAACGAAAGTGTCATCCACATACCTAAACCAGTGAGGAAATTTATATACACAGAAGAGTTTTTCTTCAAAATAGTGCATAATAGTGCAAATTTCAATTAGAAAAATAAATATTTTTTTAAAAATTCAAATGTTTTAAAAATGAAATGAACAAGCTGTAGACACTAATGATAAGAGTATTTTTATAAAATAAATTAATAATTTTTTTAACGTCTTCATATGCTTAAACAACAAAATTTAAAGCTAAGAATTTTAATCACAATTAAAATATTTAAGGATTAGTTAAGAAAAATTTAGAAAAGTTACCAGTTTTATAACTTAAGATACCCATTAATATTTATTGCTAAGATCTTTTACTACATATAAAATGCTAAAAATCAAAGTATTTTTAAGATTAATTTCTTAATTTTCTGTTTTTTGAAGCAAGGTAAGCATTCAGCTTAATTTTTATTTTGCGCATAACCACAGACGTTTCAAATTTCCCCATAGTCTTATTTCTGTATATATTTGTGAAATGTATTGCATAGTTTGAACCAAACATTAAAATTAATGCAGCTTTTAAAAATTTACGTGTATTTACTACTACGCACGTATGCACGCTTCGCATACATTAAAGGAAAATAAATCACTAAATAAAACTAATTTGTCGTGCGTAAATTAGAAAATGTATGAAAATCGGTACAGCACCAATCACGCAGTTATTTAAAAAAAAAAAAAAATCACTGGATGCAGCTATTTTATTATGAATGAATCCGAAAATGCATGAAATATGAAATTCGGAAAATGGTCGCAAAGCCACATTCTTTCGAGAAAACATCTTTTTGCAATACACACGACACGAGCGGCAGGGGCGGCGCGAAAACAGTTTCGAGACACGAAAATGAAGTTCCGATGTGAAGAGGTTACCAGTGAAAAGTGTCGATACACCGAATCATATCACCGTATCACGAATCGCTAATGCATGCTGTACCAAAGCTAGCCCAAGTGAGTTACATCCGCTTTATCTCCCCTCCTTATTCGGGATTGAGGCGATCGTATCTGCAGAAACGAAATTTTTTTCTGCAGAATAGCAGTGGCGGCTCGTGAACCGAAAATAGGTGAAAAGTTCAAAAATCTTGTTTTTTTTTTTTTTTTTTTTTTTTTTTTTTTAACTAAATGTCAAAATTTATTTAACTTAAGTAAAATCTTTCTGCAAGAGCATTTCTGTTTCTGCGACATTGTCGCCATGTTTCTGCCACGGGGTATATATATATATTTTGCAAGTAAAAGGAATTTTATCTAATAGTAGTTGTTTTGAATAAATGCTAATAAACAGCAAATGCTTTTATTTATTTATTTTTATTTATTTATTTTTATTTATTTATTTTTATTTACTTATTTGTATAGATATTAATATCAAATATTATTTTTAAGTAATTTCTATTTATTTCATTCATTTGTAATCATTTCTTTCTATTATAGATTTTTTCCATGAAATTTGTTACATTTCCCATTTCAACATTTCCTTAAAAATTAAATATTTCATTTGTATTGTGTTTTACTTTATGTATTTAAATGATGGTATAATTGTACATCCTGAATTCTTTAATGTCAAATCACATTTTTTAGTTTTCAACTTCACATCTTTATGCTCTTTGTATAGGATAATATAAAATATGAATCTTGTGTATTAGAATGTTATCCTGCATCTTTCTAATAGTCTCAAAAACTAGAAATGTTGTAAATTATTTATATTTCATTATGATATTCAGTATTCTATATTAATTTTTACTTTTAATTTTGAGTTTTGTATTAGATTTTATGTTGTTTTGTTTGCACCGTATGAAATAAGTGCATTTGTGTATTTAAATATATATATTTAATGTAAGAAAAGTAATGACATTTTAAAAGTATTTGTAACATTTGTTTAATTTAAACATTTCATGATTTAAATGCCTTAAAAAATTTGTAGATTATTTTTGATGTGTTACTGCATTTTATGGTTTGAATTCATTGAATATTTTATAAACAATATTGTATATTAATGTGAACAGAAAATCTAAAGCAATTAAGATCAATAGATTTATTTTCACCTTTCTTTAAAAAAAAAAAAAAAAAAAAAAAAAAAGAATATTTTTTTGCAATAGTGCAGATATATGCATTTGTTCCTAGTTAAAATATAAATACATTGGTTATACTGAATATTAGGGTGGATTGAAAAAAGCGTTTTCTCTCCAATACAATTCTAATAGCGCGGAAAACTTGCGCATAGGCGTCATTATCAATGAAAAAATATTAATTTTTTTTTTTTTCAAAATTTGAAATCACGCAGAAGGCCTAAAATCACAAAAAAAAGTCAAAATACCGGTAAATAAAAAAAAAAAAAAAAAAATGCAAAAATTACAAAAAAATACATTTTTTGTTCTAATAGTGAAAAAAGTGTTTTTAAGAGTGTCCTTAATGCATACAAAATATAATTAGACCCATTCTTGTTTTACTGAATTCGCGCAAAAGGCATAAAGTTGCGGGTTGTATTTTAAAAACAAGATATTTCATGATTTTCGACGATTTTTAAACATGTGCCAAAACCCATAAAAGTTTTATTTTTAATTTGTAATAGTGTAAAAAACATTCAAAATAGTTTTCCAAATCCATAAATAATACTTTCAGACCTGTTATTCCTTAATTGTATTTGCGCAAATGGTCTAAATTATAGTATAAGTTAAGTTATAGAGTCCCGTAAAACGCCGTTTTTCATTTCTGATGAGTGTTTATTTAACACATTAAGGTTTGTAATAAGACTCTAACAAGTGATTTACAAAAAATGTATTAGTCAAACATATCATATTGCAGCTCTCAGCTCATTTCAACATTTAATCTGTGCTGAAACGACCCAGGACTCACGGCGAGGACGTGGCTGCAAGGCGAGTCCCACCTCCACCCTACCCAACCAACCAACCAGGGTGAATTTTATTTACAATATTTACAGTAACTATTTACTTTGTACAATGCATATATGTTCGTTGTAGGCAAAAGGTTATTTAAGTAGAAGCCCTTTTGAATTCTGACTTTGAATTAAATGTGGGCATCAGCTGTCTTGATTTTAAAGTCGCTCTAATATAACCATCGCGATTTTCATGCCCGCACACTTTTTCTGCTGATTCTGTAACCAGTTTTACACACCTCAACTGACTGGGTGTGGCATGGGAATTTGAAGTAGTTAAACTCTGGTAGTGCTTTGTCTTTCAATAAAGAAGCAATGTATTCAGTTGGCATCTTGGACAGTAGTGGCGGACATTTTAACGAGTTGCCTTATAGGCATCTATTTGATCACTTGGATGGAACGACAACAGGACCAGCATCATTTAGCGGTCTAGTTGGAAAACAACTCCCTGGATGTGAGAAACTCCCTGTTGTAGATTTTGAGCCGATACAATCAGAAGAAGTCATTGATATCACTAAAAACGATCTGAGTAAAGATCAGAAGTATCTTCTACATATTGTAAAAGGGGTCAACACAGGAATCTGTAATTCAGAATTGGCTGCTAGGGATCCTGGACGCATCAGCCACTCTCGTTGGCAAACCTGCGCTAACCGGGTTTTAAGATTGTATGTATACCAAACTAGTCCAACAATTGATTTACAGACTCTTGCAAAATTCATAGTGAAGTCATATGCACCTATTTGGTTTAATATAAAGAAAAACTACGCTGTGAAAGATGGACCTAATCATATTTTGAAGGCAGTTAAAACAACCAGGCATCTACCGGACAATATCAAGCAAATCATTGATCCAGTAATTCAAAGGAACGCATTCTTCTGCCACCCTGAAAATATGATGTTGGCTATGATAATGGATGAGAGACCACACATTAGAGAACTTGGCTACAGGAGGATCCTTAAATCCAGAAATGAGCCATCAGCTGAAGGTTATGTAAGAGACTTCAAAATACCTTCAATAAATTTTAGTGCAAACGACTATACCGAACTAATTGATTGGTCAATCTGCAATTTAACACCGCCGCTACTACTGTCCAAGATGCCAACTGAATACATTGCTTCTTTATTGAAAGACAAAGCGCTACCAGAGTTTAACTACCTCAAATTCCCATGCCACACCCAGTCAGTTGAGAGGTGTGTAAAACTAGTTACAGAAGCAGCAGAAAAGGTGTGCGGGCATGAAAATCGAGATGGTTATATTAGAGCTACTTTAAAATTAAGACAGCTGGTGCCCACATTTAATTCAAAGTCAGAATTCAAAGAGGCTTCTATGTAAATAACCTTTTGCCTACAACGAACATATATGCATTGTACAAAGTAAATAGTTACTGTAAATATTGTAAATAAAATTCACCGTGGTTGGTTGTTTGGGTAGGGTGGAGGTGGGACTCGCCTTGCAGCCACGTCCTCGTCATGAGTCCTGGGTCATTTGAGCACAGATTAAATGTTGAAATGATCTGAGAGCTGCAATATGATAAGTTTGGCTAATACATTTTTTGTAAATCACTTGTTAGAGTCTTATTATAAACCTTAATATGTTAAATAAACACTCATCAGATATGGAAAACGGCGTTTTTGCGGGACTCTATAACTTAACTTATACTATAATTTAGACCTTTTGCGCGAATACAATTAAGGAATAACAGGTCTGAAAGTTTTATTTCTGGATTGGGAAAACTATTTTGAATGATTTTTACACTATTACACATTAAAAATAAAACTTTTATGGGTTTTGGCACATGTTTAAAAATCGTCGAAAATCATGAAATATCGTTTGTTTACGATACAACCCGCAACTTTTAAACCCGCGTCATTTTAAATGAAATTTTTTTTTTTAATTTTTTTTTCATTTAAAATGACGCCTATGCGCTAGTTTTCCGCGCTATTAGAATTGTATTGCAGAAAAAACGCGTTTTTCGATCCACTCTACTGAATATTATTTACCATTTAAAAATAATGTATTTTGAATCTGTAAATGTTAACTTTACAAACTATTCCTGCAGAAAGATTTTGGCGTTGATGAAGCTTGTCGTAGAAAGCATAATAAATTTCTGCCACAGGGGCCAAGTCTTTCTTGTAAACGATTCCTAATACACAAAGATTTAAATCAATAAAAATCTTTAAAAATGTGGAAAAAAAAAATATTTGTAATAAAATCCCAAATATCCATGGAGGTAACAGTAATGTGATAGCTACAATAATGTACAACTTACGTCATAGTTAAAACAATGCGCTGATATAAAGAAAACCAATATTTATCCTTGGTTTGGATAAATGAATAACAAAATGGGAAAAAAAATAAATGATTATTCAGCAGGGAATATTAGATCTTATTGCAACAATGTAATGAAAAAAATAATATCCATAATTTGTGACGAATTAAATAAATCAAAAAAGATAATTTGAAAGAAATGATGTAGTACTTTGCAAAAACCTACAGTTGGCGATTTATTGGTTTTATTTTTGGGCACTGCTAAAAAAAAAAAAAAAAAAAAAAAAAAAAAAAACGAATTATGTTCAAAACGTTCATCTAAATTAGAAGAAATCCTGAAAACTGTTAAAATAATTATAATAAATAATAAATATAATAATAGTATTTAAAATATTAAAGATTACACAGGTCTACAGAAATGAAGGTGACAAAATTTGATTTGATAATTTTAGCTGATATTTATGTTTTTTGATGTGCTAAAAACAAAAATGCAGTCCAGTTTTCTGTATCACGTATAGATTTTTGCCAATACAGGGCGTTTACCGGCGCAGTTTCTTACATACACCATCATAAAAATAGGTTGGTTGGTTCGTTGATTGTTATGATTTAACGTCGCACTAATGCTGCGGAATTACAACAATAGGTATCCATGATTAATTAATCATGGAAACATACTATAAAACATACCCTATAATTATATTGGTGAAATATTTATAAAAGAAATTGTACAGGTAGGCGCCCTGTATTGACAAAAATCTACACGTGATAGAGAAAAACTGGCTTCATTTTCAGTTTCAGCACACCAAAAAACATTAAGATCAGGAAAATTGTAAAATCAAAATTTTACATGTCAGCCTGTGTTATTTAATGAAAATAATTTCTTCTAGTTTTTAGAAGTTTCTCCTAAAGTATTAAGATGTAAAAGAGGATACTGAATAGACGATACGATTTGCTGAAAAGTCAAACAGAAAATGTGCAATAAATTTAAAAATGCGCTCGTTCGGAAATATCAGTCATTAGGCGGGTGGGGACCGGCTAGTAAAAAGTATTTGTTAAAGCCTTAGATATTTTTTAAATAGCTTTAATGCTGTATATTTATACCGAGCACTTAAAAAATCAAAATCATTTATCACCTTTCATTATATTTTGTGGGGGGCTATATTTAATTATTATTTACTTACCTGTAAATAAAACTATGAATATTTAACTTTATGAAACGAAAATTTCATATAATTTCCTCGTAAAGGACATTAATCTTTAATATTAACTGTCATAACTTAATATTGATTGCTTAATGAAACAGAACTGTAATTAATCACAGGTTAATTTATCAGATAGCTTTATCGATTATATCTCCTTTTTGGAGAAAGAAACATACCATTGCGTATAGTCTTTATTTAAGATACATTTACAAAGGCAAGAAATAGGGACAGCTCTTTAAAAACGTTTTTGTAATTGTATATGAATTTGATAGAATTATTTGAAGAAGGTCAGAAAGTATCAGACAATTATTATTTTTTTTTTTTTTCATTTTATAAAATAATTTTACAGCTCAGTTAGACAAGATTGCATTTTATATTATATACTACATATATAAACTTTGTAGTTATATAAATACACCAATTAAAACTTTTTTTTTCAAAAGTAAAATATATCTAACGTTTTTAAATTTTATACTTATAACAATTGCAATAATTGACTTTAAATTTTGATTCGAAAAAAAAAAAAAAACTATTACTTAGACATTTGTAATACATTTTTATAACTACAAAACACATAAAGTAAACTAATACACCTCATAAAGAAAAATATGAGGAATATACAGAAACCTCTGAAACATTCAAATTTTTGTAATCTTAATAATTATTTACGTATATTTTTGTTTTGGCTATTAAAATGCTATATTCAAGTAACAAAATTTTTTCTTCATGATTGGTAAAATTTTCATAAATCACAAACTAGATTAATTCTTTAAAGAATTTCGCTACAGATGATGCAGGATATTTTCGCCCGTGATATTAAAAGTATCCTTTTGGTTCATAAGCTAATACTGTTATTGTGATACAAAGAAAAGTTTGTAGTTTACATATATTTTTGGAAACGAAATGAGTGTATGTTGTTAACATTATCACATCCTATCGTTTCATCAATATTGTCTATTTAAATATATTTTTAAAACAATGGTAAAAGTAAAATAAAGCTTCCAAGTCATTTCTATGTATGAATGTTGTTAAATTTAAAGAAACAAATATAATTTTAAGTAATTTAACCACATTTTTAATTAGAATTTACTATTCTTTGAAAATATTTCATAGTAAAAAAATAAAATAAATAAATAAATAAATAAAAATAAAAATAAATAAATAAATAATCATCTATAGAATAAATACCAGATTTCTGCCTGCTAATATCTCAGAATTGGAAGACTTTCCAAAATTTTGACGTTTCAGACATTAAGGAAGACTAAACATGTTCTGAGAATGTTTTTTTCTCTGTATATGTGTGTGTCTCGGGGGGAGGGGGAGGATATGTGAATTTGTCTGTAACAATATTTGTGTATATAAATTGGGTATGTGTTCCCAATGGCATAAAAATGGTAAGACGGAATTGAATGACATTTGTTAGGAGTTTGCGCCTCAATAATAAATAAAAGTATCAAACAGTTCAATATTTTGATACGTTTTAGAGATATGGACAAAAAACTTTTTGTACGCGGTATATGACTTTTTTAAGTAAATCAAACATAATGACAAAATTCTGCAATCTATTTATGATTCATTTATCAGAAAAAAAAAAAAAAAAAAAAAAAAAAAGTAATAATTCTTAGTTATTGACAAAACAGCATGCGAATATTTATAAAGATCTATCTCACCAGGGTTAGGTACTACGTAGAAAAGTCTGTGTTTTTGTGACGAGTCTTACGGTTCATTTTTAATCTTTTCTACTGAAAACATTTTGCTCATATATTGCACTCAAGTCCATAATCAATGACTATACCATATAACAATACTTTTAGAAACTTATCTGACCAGGTCCCAAGAGCAAAATTCCGCCTGCCTGCATAGAATCTTGTGACCGATTCGGGATGAATATTAGCCGAGCCGATTATATTTACACTTTAAACATGAGCAGGTAACAAAATAATTTCCTAGAATTTTCAGGCATTCACACTCCTAGTAAAATGTTCCAGTTGTAAAAATTTATATGCCTGTGTCAGATCATGCGAATTATTTTTAATGTCATTTTTTCAAAACCGGTTTTACTCGAGATTTAGTCGTAAACCCATTGTCGATGACAATAAAATATGGGAGTATTTCTTGAGTCTTGTATCATAAAAAAGACAGGTGTCGCGAGAAAATATTGTCTAACATTGTCAAATCATAATGTTAGTTCTAATTGACTTTCATCTAGTTGGAGTTTTTATTATATTATGGTGTGAAAGCAATTTTTTTATTCTTTTTATTTATGCATTATTATTTTCCATTTAATTTTGTGTAGTATGTTGTTCGCCTTGAAGACTTATTTTTTCAAATCAAATATATTAATAATAATACAGTTCATTGTTTAGTTCATATTTTATGTTTATATAACAGTTGGTTTGTTTTAGATTTATTTTATCTATCGTTGATATTTTATTAAATGCCGGGGTTTAAGTATAATTCATTTTTGCAGTTGATTTAAAATATATATTTTATCTTTTGCATATTTTTCCTTTTTTAAAATTTATATTGCTGTGAAGGAATGTATTCACATACATTTGTTTTATTTACATTTTCAAATAAATTTAATAATTAAATAGTGTAGCTTTAATAAATAAAATTTCTATTAAAATATATATCGAAATCCTAAATTATCATTATTATTTAATCACATTTGTCTGTCAATAAATAAATATCTTAGTTTTAATAATATTTTATTTGTTAATCTATTAAATAAATCTTTTGAGAACAAAAACGTATTCTTTCAAATTAATAATTTATTCCGAGTAATCTAAATGACTTTTTCATTAAATAACGGTCTTTCAGAATCACATTCTTCCAAAGCTACATCGTTCATAAAATTAAAATATATATATATATATTATTCTCATCATTTAACCGTTGCTTATCCATAAATTAATATTCATTTTTCTCAGTTGCGTAAATCTATTTATTATAGCTAAATTGAACAATAATGTCCGTTGAAATATTATTAAAGTGTAATTTATATATACTTAATGACAGGATGTGTCTTCATATCTTCTTGGACACAGACGATTTTTATGGCGTGAGATTTGGCATAAGTGATTGACATAAATTTTTATAACGGTCTGTCTAAATTCAAAATATTTATATTAATTTATTCAAGGGACAATGGAATGTGTTTGGCTATAAATTTGAAGCTATTGTCGGAATACTTGTCGTTTGACGGCAGTTGAATCGTGACTGCGAGATTGAGAAGTTACACATTTCACTCCTAATCTACTGACTTAAGTACACCATATCAAAAGCTCTCTCTCTTACCTGATGTACCTAAATAAGACCCTCTGTATGGCTATAAGACTTTTTAAGAATATTGGTATTAGCTAAAGAAAACGTTTTGCTTCCATGATTATTGGAAAGCTATTGAAATAATAATAATAATAATAATAATAATAATAATAATAATAATAATAATAAATGATTTAATTTACAACGGTGCAGATCAGTCTTTGTCACGGCAAGCATTATGTTACCTGGAGTTATTATGTGGACTTTTAAATAGTATAACAAATCACTATTACAATTGCATAATTAAAAAAAAGTGCAAAAGACAAAAGAAGTAATATAACTTGGAGAAAAGGAACAATTTGAAAAAAAAAAAAATAAATAAATAAATAAAAAAATAGATGAAATATTAATGAAGACCCAGTAAAATAGAGGCATAATGTGTTTATTGCATTTAATTTGGTACTTATTCTGATTTTAATCAGAATTCCCCCTTTATCTCTACTAGCATTTCTCGTGTATAAACGTGTACAACAGATATTATAACATCATTTCCCTTATATATAAGCTACGAATAACTACAAATATTTTTCAATTATGTATATTCATAACCCCCCCCCCTTTTAATTTAATATATTTATTAATATTTACTGCTAAGAAAATACAAAATTACTAGTTTACACGCAACGAAAGCGCTTTCATTTATTTTAAAAATTTTTGGCATACAAAATACTTTGGACTCAATGTTTAGTAAATCTGATTGTTATACATTATAATTTACATTTGAATCATGAATGTGTCATTTTAATTGTATTTTTAATAAATAAAATTCAGTGACATTCCTACGATTAGAAAAAATAAGATTAATTTTTATCCTTACAGTTTATTGCTGATTTACCAAAATTTTTGAGTTACCGGATTCTCCATAAGATCGATTAAATACCTAAAGTCTTCTCGGAATGTCCTTTTTCTGAAGCACATAAAAGTTTATCTTCTCTTATAAAATTCTTTCTAGAATTATTGAAAGTACATAGAAATATTTTTTTTTTTTTTTTTTTTTATAAGTAATCATCATCTAACACATAAAGACATTTATATATTATACTTATTCTTGGCCTATATTACACTCTTCTTTTAAGGTAAAATATTTTTATTATAAATAATAATTAAACAAGTTTTCTATTACTATACTTAATAATATGATTTAATGAATTTACTTATTTCAGAGGGAAATAAATTAAAATATCTGCATATTTTTCGATTTCAATGCAAAATGTGTGATAATTTTATATGCAATTGTAAATGATATAACAGATAACTGGTACTTTTTTACGTATGTATCAAACTTTTAAGCAATACTCGACATCGATTTGTAAAAATTCTTATAGATTAAAACAGATTCTATATCATAGGATTTTGCCACAATGAATGAGATATACGTCTAATAGTAAACCAGAGTTTGACCTCGAATGCATTCTGCTACCGGTGCAAAAAAAAGAGTGCCGATGGAACCACTTGGAACCACTACATTTAAATCTTCCTTTAAAAAACCACTGATTGTGCCGTCAAAGCCCGAAGTCAGCGGCTTTTTACAAGGACACTTTCAGGGATAAGAAATTTTCGACTTTTTTGTGCTGTTAGTACTTTGTTTTTACAATAATACCTATTATATTTAATCACGACGCATTACTATAAAAATACAGTAAAGGTTTTTGTAGGAATGTAGTGTTAGCAAAAAAAAAAAGGCAAAATTTTCTCATTCTTCAAAGTATAGCCCCCTTTCCGATATAACTTTGAAATAATATTAGATAAATCAATTTAATATAATTCGTCCTATTTTCGTACAGAAATTTAACTTGTGGACAAATATTTATGTGTAATTATTAATTAAACCTGTTTATGCTAAACCTGTTTCAATATATATATATATATATATATATATATATATATATATATAAATATATTGAAAACCTTTTCAAACATTGAATAGATGAAAACAAGAAACATTGAAAAAGAAGAAACAGAAAAAAATTCAAAAAAGATTGCGACTATCAAACATCCATAAATTGAAACATGCAAATTCATTACGTTTTCAAGGGTATAGAATGAATGTTGCATGTAAAATAGGTGTTATTTCTGTCTTGTTGTATGCAAATAGCTAAACATTTACAACAAGCTATACCCTATAACACCCCCAAAAAAGAGAAAAATTAAACTGAAAAAATATGTGAAAAACCAAATGAGAATCAAACATATTTAAATTCATGCAGCATATTCAATATTATTAATTTTAATACTACTAATAATAGTTAAATGAAATACTAGTAATAATTAATAAAATTAAAGTATAACATACATTACACATGAAAAACTTGTATAAGTAGCTTGCACGGAAAGCCAGATCACTAAATACACATGTGGCTGTATACAGTTAGATTCACAGTTAATTTTGGAATCGTATTAAATAACTGAACGATGAATTTTTGAATTTGTATTTGTCAACTGAACGATAAAGTTGAGTGAACTGTTTGATTTTAATAATTAACCTAAAAGTGATAATTTAAAATTAAATTTTGATTAAAAATTGAGATTAACTTAATTTATGAAAATTCATAAACTTAAAAGTGTCATTTTATTGAAACATAAAATCAAGCTAAGGAGTAAGTAGCGCCATCTTTTGGAGTTTAAAAAAAGTAATGACCATATATATATATATATATATATATTATGTGTGTGTGCTGAATAAAATCTAATCAAATGCTATCATTTAAAATCCAGTTTAGAGTTAATATAAGAACACAATGTAATATGTAATTAAAATTGAGGTTAATTAATTAATTAATTAATTAATTAATTTTTTAAATGTAGATTTGATAAATGTTTCCTAGTAGAGTACATATTATCCGAACTCCAATTAATCGAACTTCCAATTATCGGAACAGCCTATTTCTCCCCCCCCCCAAAAAAAAAAAAAAAAAAAAAATTCCTAACCGAACTTCCAATTATCCAAATACCCAATTATTCTCAATCCCCCTACCCCTCTTCAGATTTAGCATGCGAAATTGAATCCCGGAAAAATGTTTCATTGGGAGCAGTAACAAGGGAATAAATGGCTTGATGAAAGGGGGCATAACATGTCTAAGAAGAATTCGAGATATTTCAGCATTGAAAAGAATGTCTTCTTTGAAGCAAGCGATAATCAAAAGCGTTTTTGATTAAACTATATTTAAATTATAATCTCTAGAGTTAAAAAAAAAAAAAGACTAAAAAATAAATAATAATAAATAAATAAAAATAAATACTCCAGGACAAATTGGTGCTGCCAGTCCTATGCCTAGATAAAGGGTGAAAGTTGTCACAATATCCCTTAAAGTTTATGTCCAATATTCCGAACTTTTGCTTATCCGAACTAGGGTCTGCCCCGACGTGTTCAGTTAATCGGCGCTTAACTGTATATAGGCAGGCCCTGTGACAAGCAGGTTGACTAGTTATACAAGGTGACAATGTCTGTACAGAGTACAAGAAAAGTAAGCAGAAAAGCGAATTGGAGTCGTGTAGCATTAAAGGGTCCGAAATGCCTGTTTTTATAGTTAACGGCATTTGAAGGGATACTCCACTACTTTGACTGGCATTTTAACTCCATGTTATTCAATAGAAATTTTTTTTTTCTAAATTCCTTATAAACTTTATTATTTATTTATTTATTTTTTATTCCGTTTTACATTTAGAAAATTCAAAACCATTAAAATGTTTCATTACATTTCAAAACTATAAAGTAAAAAAATATTGCTATTAGTTAATTTTTCGCAATTTACAGATTTAAAACAAAATGTTAAAAACTGAAAAAAAAGAGAATAATATTTGTAAAACCGAAAATATTTTTATAACTGCGATTTTTTGAAATGTGTAAACTTAACTCAAAAATAAAATAACAATAACAATAACATAACTAACTCAAAATAAAATAAAATAAAATATATTTGGTAAAGATAAATTTAAAGAACAAATCTTTCCATGGAATAACATGGTGAATCAGAAACAAAACTTAGACACTTTATATTTTTCAATATTTTCTTGCTATTAATTTTAAAACTAATTCATTGAGTACATGTATATGATTTTCAAACACAATAGTTGAACATTAAAAACCATCACCATAATCATCAATAACAGCAACTAATACATTTTATTACGTCCACGTGTTTTTAAGTATCTAGAATTTTTTTATTATTATTATTATTATAATGATGGCTGGTTGGTTGGTTGGGTTTTACGTCGCACAAGTGATGCGCAGATGGGCATTTGGCGACGGTCTGATACTCACCCCTAGAGATAGTCCGGAGACATGCCATCCCAATTTTAATCCTCCATGGAAGGAATGACTCTCCCGCTTCGGTGAACCCCAGAGGTGATCCCCAGAACATGGAGTACATTGCGGCCACGACAGATTTTACGTGAACCAGCCACCATTAGTGTACAAGACGGTTTTTGGCCGGCTCGAGTACCGAACCCGCAATCTTCCAATTACGAGGACGGCGCTCTAGCGACTGGGCTACCGCGGCCCATTATTTTTAAAATATAACCATTCAACTAGAAAAATGAGTGTATAAATCGAGTCATTATATTGTTTTAATTAAAATTAAATCTCTCTAATTCAATATATGTCTAAGAGTAGGTAGTAGAAGTATTTAAAAAATGGATTTTATCAAATATATTTTAACGATAATAATAATAATAATAATAAAAGTAATTCCCATATATATATTGAAAACTAATAATACAAATCGTCATTTCTGTGTCGTTCTTTATTTGTATCGAAAATGCCTTTATTTTTTAATTTAAAGCATACTGGAATTTTCATTTCAGCTATTTTAAAAGCAATTTACGTTTCTTATTTCTCATTTTGAATTCACTCGTTTATCCAGCTAAAACAAATATTACACGTTACGGGTTTCCGAGTAACTTATATCTAGTTTCCTAAGAGCCTTTATTTTAGAAATTCAAATGATCCATTGGTATAAAATATCTTTGAGAAAAACAAAACAAAATAGTGTCAGTTTATTGGCGAATTGATTCTCAAAAACTAAAGACATATCATTTACTCATATTATGGAAAACTTCATTTTATAAGTAAACTGTTCATCTAAATGAAAAGTATTTTATTCTGCTTTAGTGAAATTCTCATGCAACAGTAAGTAAATTTGAAATCAATTTTGCTTTAAATTATAAACTTTGGCAAGTGGTTTAAAGCAAAAGGTAAAATAATAATAATTATAGAAAAATTTGTAAATATGTTTATGTCCTTATGTACACTGAGAAAAGAAAAAAAAAAAAAAAATATATATATATATATATATATATACCGCCTTCATCTAGAATGATTAAATGGCCATTTTCTAAATCCTTAAACTAGAAATATAGATTTTCGAGCTATGTGCATAAAGCACGCCAATAAACTGAATAGGCGAAATGATCGAGAATTTTTAATCTACACATTTCTAAATGGTGAAACAATATTCTGAATATTCTGAATCTTCTATTACGAGAAATTCTCGCTTGATTTTCTAGAATTGGGTCATAAACCAAGATAATAGCTGCTTAAACCCGCCTATTGTATTTACATATATTTGGAGATATCTTCAAATAGGTTTGTCCTCGATAGTATAGGCAAACACTCAAGAATTCAGAGGTCTCTAGAATTTCCTTTCGAAGGGGACTAGAAAAAAAATTATAAGAAATTTATAAGGATGACATGGAACTATTTTTTCTAGAGTCACAATTTAGTTTCTAGATGTCAGTTATAGATTTTTTTATCAGTGTATTGGCGTGCCTTATACACATAGCTCGAAAATCTATATTTCTAGTTTAGGGATTTAGAAAAGGGCCACCTATTCGTTCTAGATGAAAGCAATATATATTTTTTTCCTCAGTGTATATAAATATATAAATATGCGTGTGTATATGTATGTGTGTGTGTAAAGTGCATAGTAACATAAAATATACTGTTAGTGGACAAAATAATGTAAACAGCATACATTTCACGTATTTTGGGGGATTTTGGTAAATATTACATTGTATACCTAACGTACAATACCTTTCCATAAATGACCTAACTTGAGACTTTTTCCAAATATCCCAAAAACGACTCGAAGAATCATCTCGAAACTTCAGGAGTATGAATAACATGTTGCACCTCATATGCTACAGTGAAAAATTTGGATCGAAAATTAAAAGGCGACCAGTAAAAAATTAAATAGAAAAGAAAATGTTTGGGAACACCCTGAAAAAGAAATGCTTGAAATGTAATCTGCCTGTAATGCGTGATTGTGACGCTCCTTCTTATTCTTTGTGTAAATTTTTATGAGGATAACGTATATATTCATCGAGATATAATGTTTTTTTTTAAAAAAGTGCAAAAAAAATTGTCGCCTTTTTAATTATAACGCGCAAGGTATTAAATCCAGTTGCAAAGCCATTTTCAGGAAATAAGACACATAACATTAGACACGACATATGGCTATCAGAATGAAAAAATATTAAATATCTAATGAAATCTGAGTGTTTTTATTAAATAATATTTAACTGCACATGCGCTAGCTTTCGAAAAATTTCATTTACATAATATAATAGCCGAGATTATTGGGTTACTTATACAAAAACATGAAATAAATATCATATAAATTAAAAAAGCTGTACGCGATAGAATAAAATGAATTTCAGTTCTTCTCAGAAATAAGGAAACTAATAAGGGGTTTTCTCAATATTTATTTACAATCAACAAACATTGTATTAGAAATAACCGAATAAAAATAAAAATATGAGTAAAATCCCTTAAAAGTTTGCTAGTTTCTTGAGAAGAACTGAAAAACAGTTTATTCTATCCAGTATATATATTTTTATTTAATTTATACGACCCTTCTTTGGTTTTTTTTTTTTTTTTATATAGGTAGCTTAATACATTTGGCTATTAAGTTATTCAAAAGAAATTTCGCTAAAACTAGCGCATGTGTAGTTGAAAATTATTTAGTAAAAATACTTATATTTCTTTACATATTTAATATTTTTGCATTCTGATTGCATTATACTGTGTGTAATATTATGTGTCAAGTTTTCTGAAAAGGGTTTGGCACTAAATTTAATACCTTGCGTGTTATAGTGAAAAAGTGACAATTTTAAAGAAACAGTTATATCTCCATCAATATATGTGGCAGCCTGATAAAACGTTATGCAGAGAATAAGAAATATCCTTTTAATCACATACTGCTGCCAGATTTCATTTCAAGTATTACTTTTTACAGGATGACCCTAAACATTTTTAGTTAGCTTTAATTTTTTACTTGTCCCCTTTTTATTTTCGGTTCAAAACTTTCACTAAAATATAAGTGGTGTAACATGTTATTTACACACCTGAAATTTCAAGATGATTCGTCAAATACTTTTTGAGATATTTGAAAAATCATCTGAAATTAAAAAGGTCCTGTCATTTATGGAAAGGCAATGTATTAGGTTAGCTAGAAAATTATTTCGTATTGAATTAAACAAATTTCACAGGAAATTATGCTGGACAAAATTTATATATCTTTTAAGAATATATCTGGTAAATGTCTTCTTAATAATTTTATAAATGCTGTTCAAGATAACTTTCCGGTATTAGTTATTTAATTAATTACGATACAACTTTTCTGGCAACCCAGTATTTCTATACTAACAAAACACCACGTATGTACTTTTTTTTTTTTTTTTTTTTTTTTTTTTTGATAAAGGAATAATGCATTTAATTTTGTAACGTAACTTAAGATTTTCGTTATTCCTATTAAATTATGTTTTCTGCGATTTTTTACCAACATTTTTCTTCGAATGTGATTTCAAGCTGATGCGAATAAATTAAAATTCTTACTCTTTCTTAGATTATTTATTGTTTTAACTTTAATATATATATAGTGACTCCACTCCACTCGACGTTCCGAACATTAAGTAATTAATGGTTGCACAACTAAAGTAAGAGAAGTCGTTGAATAAACAGAAGTGAAAATTATAATAGGGTGAATGAGTATTTTTCTCCATATATTTTACTGTTTAATTTTGCGCTATTGCACTTCAAATTATTTGAGCCCATAGATCATAATGATGAAGAAGTTTTCGATGTGTCCCTGTAAAATTCGATAAGTGCTAGATTCATCAAAATCAATATGTTTCGTACGATGATGCCCTATAACATATGTGTAAATTTTCAACTCATTCGAATAAGGCATTTAGACGCTATCGCAATCTAAAAACTTTAAGAACTTAGGGCATAATGATAAGGATTACTTTTGCGTGCCCCTGTAAAAACACAATAAATGCTAGATTTACCACCATCTATACAATTCATGCGACTTTTATCTATAAGATATGTATAAATGTTTTGGCCAATCAAAATACATTTAGACGCTATCGCACATTTAAAAAAATTGAGCGGTTTTTTTTTTTTTTTTTTTTTTTAATTTATAAATATAAATATTAGAATCAAACGAGAGGTTGAGGGAAGCGATAGAGGGAGCGGCAGTTCCTTTCACATAGAATTATATGTCAAATAAAATTATTTCTAAAACTATTTTCGAATACTTTAAAAGTACAGAGTGAACTGTATTATTCGATCTTACGCCTTTTCGATCTTACGCCATAATCTGCAATATATATTTAAAGTAATGAAATGTAGGGTATGAGAAATTCGTGTGTGTGACACACCAGATTATTTGCTTTACACATCTTTTAAATTGTTATTTATTCAGTTTCGTGCTTCAGGATAAAACGTTCCTGAAATATATCAGCTATAACACATTGTTTACTTTCTGACGTTCTAAGATTTTTTAGTATTTAATAGTACCCCCCAGGTTAGTTCGTTTGAAAATCTGCAATACCTTTAAATTCGGCGGGCCCGGACATACATTGTTAATCAGCGTAATCTGTCAGCCTGTGTAATATCTAACATTAATATTTAAAATGTTAATACATTTTGAACACAAATTGGTCATTAATGTTTCTTTCTCACATTTTATTTTTGCTGTGACCATCCCAAAACTTCATACCATATTATTATATGTAATAGCGCAACCTATTTGTTAACATGTACAAATTATAGTCAATGTAGCCCCTCAAACAGAAAAAAAATTCTTATACACATAGAGTTTGGTGCAATATTAACCAACAAATATTGAGGTTACGAAAAATAAATCTAATCAGCACTAGTCTAACTTACCATATATAAAACTTTCTTGTCTTCCTCGATAAAGAATAAACGAAATTTTTGTAATACACTGACATTCACACAAATAGACGTTTAGAGAATAAATTATTAAATTCTCTTCAAGGTGTATCATAACGTGTGAATAAATAGGAATCTTGGTGAAGATAATTTTCATGAATCTAGAACTTCTTTCTTATGTAGAGAAAAGTAAAAATAATAAGTTGATTAAAAAGCTGAAAAATATTTCGTGAGAATGGATATAGGTTTTGGAAACCAAACAATGTGAGATATTCGAATTTAGATAATTTAACGAATATCTAAAAAGAATACTTCGATTCTCTTATATATGTATGTGTATGTATGTATGAAGTCACAGTGTCACGTTCAAGAAATTTCAGATTGGGTAGAATGTAGTCAGATGACTAGGATTCTTAAAGCAATGCAGTGGCAGGCGTACAAGAACGGTATAAACAAATATATCAGAAAAAATCTCTTCTCCCAATTCTAATAAAATATGAGCAATTTTACTAAATATATACAGTAACCGCCGCGTAATAAAATCACTGGTTAATAAAATTAGCCGCTTAATCTGATCAAATTGCCCGGACCGGAATCAAATCAATACAAACTATTGTTGGTACCGCCGCTTAATAAAATCAGCATCGCCGGTTAATAAACTCAAAAAAATATCTTAAGCAGCCAAAATTCTCATTTATGCACACACGCACACACACAAAAAAAATCCTTTCCATTGTAATTATTTTTTTTTAAATAATGAAAGAAATTAATGTACCCGTTATCGCTCATTGTTGAAAATTTTACACTTGTAGCATAGTTACAAATTAAACATGCCCCATAACTTATCTCCTTAACAATTTCAAGGAACGTGTTATTCAAAACGCAGTAATAAGTTACGAATTTGATTTCATTTATATATATATATATATTCTTTAATTTTTAATTATTAAAGGACAATTTCTAGTCCTTATTTTGAAATGGCTGTAAATTAAGAGGTTCAAACGGAAAGATTTTAAATTTATAAGAAAAGCGTGAACTTTTGGTAAAATAAAATAATGATAATTTTGTTTGAAGGAAAGCGCATAGAAATTTGGAATGCGTTTAATTCACTTATATCGGAGGAATAATTAATTACCTATCAAATATTAATTAATATTGTTTACTAATTCCATTATTCGTTACCTTTTGAAATTTCTTTCCAATGTGATTTTAATAAGCGGCGGGAACTGTATATATATTTTGTTACCTTTAAATATTAGCGCGTAATCAAAGTTTATTTATCATAATTTATCAGAAAAAACATATAATAATATTCTTAGCAAATACCATATATATTCAAAAATAAGTCATCGTTAGAATTAATTGAATTTAAAGTTCACTTAAAGCGAAGAAAAATTCTATATGGATTCAAAATGAGGTGTATTATAATTTTGAAAATGTATTAAAATAAAATTTTTATTTAAACTTTCTTTTTAGGCTTATTTTATTTTACTTTATTTTGGTTATAATAACAGTTAAAATAACTTTCCGTGTAAAATTATTACTAAAATATAGTATAAATAGGAGAGAAAAAATAAACTTTCAAAGAAATGGAACATTTGCTTTTATGGTAGAAAATAATGAGAGGCCCCCTGTAATAAAAATGAAGTTTTTACACTTGAGACTTGAACTCCAGTAATTTCTTAAGATATTTATGTAAGAAGTTATGAGTTGCAGTACAGTAACGGAATATGCAATTTAAAATAAAGAATAATATTTATCTATATTTACTTTTATTAATTATACTCTGTTATTGTGTTTTATTTTATTTAAACATTTTAAACGTCGAGAATTTATATTATTTATATGTTGTAGATTGTGCAATGTCTTATAATTTTTATTTACTTTTATATAAAAAATATAAGCAAGAAAAAATTAAAACAAAATATTATTTTGAAATATAGTAAAGGACAAGGAAAAAAGATAATTTAACTGCGATATAGAATAAAAGAAAAAAAATGTAAAATCTGGAACCTAAAGAAAAAAAATTGAAAAAAACTAAGAAATTGAAAATGATATATACATATAACCTGTAATTTTCTACATTTCCGTCTTTCAAATTCTTGGCGAGAGCTACTTCAATAACTTTTCCATCAACGAATCGATTGCGCGCAAATGCTATAATCAACAAATATCGCGCAGAGATATTTCTGTGCATTCGTTTGAAATTTAAAAGTGAATGTTCTGAGCTTAAAGAGCTAAAAAATAAGTAAAACATTAAAAAAAAAAAAAAAAAAAAAAAAAGATAGAGAAAATTAAATTTTTATTTATATGAAGTATTATATATATTAAAAACACTTTAAACATACGTAAATTTAAATTTTTATTTAAAAGATGTTAAAAAAAAAAAAAAAAAAAATATCCAAAGCTTTTCGCTTTAATAGTAAAGCATCATCAGGGATTTTTAATTATTAGTTTCCAATGAGCAGAAAAAAAAAAAAAAAAAAAAACTGCTCATTGGAAACGAATAATTAAAAATCCCTGATGATGCTTTACTATTAAAGCGAAAAGCTTTGGATATATATATATATATTTTAACATCTTTTAAATAAAAATTTAAATTTACGTGTGTTTAAAGTGTTTTTAATATATTTAACAAATGACACGTGTTCAATTTAACTCTCTTTTTTTCTTAAAGATTATTTATGAAGTATTATACGTAATATTATATTTCGAGAATTTACTCTCTACTTATACTAATTTATTAATTTTAGTAAGAACAGGGTTTATACAAAAAATAAACAAATTTTATTACTTTTGTTATATATCTTCACGTAAATAAATGCTATGAATATGTATAGACATCATTTAAAGCTGGAATTTTTTTTTTTTAGGCGTATAATAAAAAAAATTATAACATGAAAACTTTATATATAGTAATACTTGTTTCAAATGTATGATGGTCTTTCACAGATATATATCATTAAATGTATGATTTCATCTTGCATTTTAGCATAAAAACTGTATCCGCTGACTTCATTTCTATTATTATTATTATTAATTTATTTATTTCCTTTTATTAATTCACAGCTACCACCCATTCAGACTTTGGACTGCAAATAAAGGGGTCTTAAAGTAATACATAAAAATACCTTAAAAGGCATTTAAGACACTGAGTGTTTTAATATAGAGCTTAGACATAATAGGTATATTAATTTAAGAAATGACAATTCAGACGCAAAATTCTCTGAAACATTAAATATGCAAAATTTCAGACAGCAAACATTGAGATTTGAACTGTGGTAATTTGTTTAGATATTTATGTAAGAAGTTATAAAGAACAGCACAATAACGAAATATGTATTTTTTTTTAAAGTAATCTACATCCTACATTCATTTTTACTAATTAAATTCTGTCATTGTGTTTTATTTTATTTAAGCATTTTAAACGTTGTCAATTTATATTTTTTATGTGTTATAAAATATTAAATTTTAATAAACGGAAAATGAATTTGTTATGAATACGTTAGGCCATAAAATTTTATTATTATTTTTGATAAAAATATACACAAAAGTTAATAAATAAATAAAATATAATATAATATAATATAATCTTGAAACATAATAAAGAATAAGGAAAAAAATATTTTTAATGCAATTTAAAATGTTAAAAAAAAGGTGTAAATTCTGAAATCCAAAGAAAAATAAATAAATAAATAAATAATTAAATTGAATATGATGTCTACATATAACCTATATTTTTCTGCCTTTTCGTCTTCGAAATTCTTGGAAAGAACTACTTCAATAAGTTTTCCATCAACGAATCGATTGCGTGTTGGTGCTGCTGTAATCAGCGTATATGTCGCAAAAATATTTCTCTGCATCCGCTTGAAATTTTAAAGTAAGTTAATGCTGAAAATTTAAGCAGCTGGAAAAGTGATTGAAAATACACACACACACACACACACACGCATATATATATATATATATATATATATATATATATATATATATATATATATATGAGTTAGAAAAAACTAAGACTTGCTTTATCTGAAATATGTATAATTTACGAAAATCTAAGATATACTATATATGAAAAAAACGATTTGATTTATCTAAAGTTTTATACATTTCCCTCTGACCACCATTGAAAAGGGTTAGACTGTAATTTAGTTTTAATTGTACAGCTTCTTCTAAGTGATAAAATAATGCTTAACTCTTGAAATTAAAAATATAACTATAGACATGCTTATAAATCTTAAGGCTATTGTTAAAAATTTTCAAATCGAAAAAAATGATATAAAAACTCATAATTATATTGTAACGGAAGTCTTTTTACCCGCGAATGCCGTTGCCGTGAGGCAAAGCGCCGGGCTGCAAACTCAAAGGTCGCGAGTTCGATCCCACTCAAGAGCAAGTGGTTAAAATGGTTTAAGTTTATTTCTAAATTGTTTATTTCTTATTTATTCATGACGTTACTTACGTTTATGTTATTTATTCAGTTATTTAATTTCTAGACTTTTCGAAGATTCTGTTCTAGAAGATTCATCAACTGTATATAAGCTGATATAAAAAATTTTTGAGTTGAAAAATATGGTTTCGAGTTGAGCTTAAAGTGATTTGTGTTATATCACTCTGGTAATTTTGCAAAAACAATTAGGGGGCGTCCATTAATTACGTGAGTTGTTCAGGGGGGTGGGGGTCGAGCCGAATCTCCCCCAATCTCACGTGGAGGAGAGGGAGGGGTATCGGCAAATATCATGTAATTCATTTCCGCAAAAAACATAGTAAAATTGCGAGAAAATTGAGTTAAATTCAAGTAAAACGTGTTTCTTGATTTTAAAATAATGATTTGAAATATTTATCATGGCTATCTGAACGCCGCGAACCAACACAGACTATGATCTATTCAAAACTACGATCTATCCAATCTTAAAAACTAGTCTTCAATAAAAATAACAAAGGAAATTGTGTGTTTTGAAATAAATCCAACGCATTTACAGTAAAAGTAGGAATTTTGAAAAATCTCACGTGAGATTTGGGGAGGGGGTAGGAGGTCGAGCCAAACCTCACGAAATCTCACCAAGGAGAGGGGCGTGGTCAAAAAATCGTTAAAACTGTCTCATGTAATTAATGGACGCCCCCTTATCTAAGTCTAATCTACATGACAATATAATTTTGAAATATTAGTGTATGAGTGAAACAAGAACCGCTCAGTGACCGGATGTATTCGTCAGCGGCTGTCAGATGGTTTTAATATTATATTTCGAAAATGCACTCTCTAGTTATACAAATTTATTCATTTTTGTTCGAAAAAAGTTTATACAAAAAATAAGTACTTATTATTTCTTTTTGTTTATGTAATTGTATACAGGTGAATCTTATAAGTATGTAGACGTTGTTTAAATGTGGCAAATTTGTCTAGGACTGAACTACAAAATTATTTAACATAGACAACTTATATAATAGTTGTTTCAAATGTATCAATGACTTTTTCAGATATGTATAAAAAAATGTTTGATTTCATGTTCCTCTTCATCATAAAAACCATGCCCGTTTATTCATTTACTTATTTATTTATTTTTAATTTTTAATTTACTTTTATTAATTCACAGCTACTACTCGCTCTGATTTTACACTGAAAATGAAGGTGTATAAAATTAGACATAAAAGCAATTGAAAAGGCATTTAAGACACTAAATGTTTTTATATACAGCTTAGGCATAATAGATATCTTAATTTAAGACAGAAATATGTCTGAAACATCAATTCAGACATAAAACTGTCCGAAATACGTAAATATACGAAATTTGAGACAGCAAACATTGAGATTCTTGGTTAATTTCTTCAGATATTTATGCAAGTTATAAAAATCAGTACAATAGCGAAAAATGTAGTTTTTTTTTTTTTTTTTTTTTTTTTTTTTTTTTATAAATAATCTATTACTTACATTTATGTTTACTTATTATATTGTGTCGTTGTGTTTTATTTTATTTAAAAAAAAATTAAATGTTGATAATTTATATTATTTATGTGTTACTAGATATTAAAATTTTATATTACCGAATTTGATTTTTATTTTATTGAAAAAAAATTCGCTAGAAATGCTGCGCTAAGCAATACAATGCTGTTGTTATTTTTATTTCCTTATATATATAAGTATGCAGAAATAACATTAAAAAATAAAATAATCTTCCAATATATATATAAAAAAAAATAATAATAAGAATTAAAAAAATCTTTTTACTGCGACATAAAATAATGAAAAAAAGAAAAGTTTAAATTCTGAAATCTAAAGGAAAAAATTGAAAAAAAAAAAAAGGAATATCATATATACATATAACCTGTAATTTTCTGCATTTCCGCCTTTGAATTTCTTGGCATGAGATACTTCAATAAGTTTTCCATCAACGAATCGATTGCGTGCGAGTGCTGTAATCAACGTATATCTCGCAGAAATATTTCAGTGCATTTAATTGAAATTTTAAAGTAACCTAATGCGGCGAACTTAAACAGCTAAAAAAGTAAGTTAAAACATATGAATAAATAAATAAATAAATAAAATTGTAGATAAACTAAAATTTGATAAAACTGAAATTTGATTTATTTGAAATATTGTACTTAATATTAAATTTCTAAAAATAAATTCACTATGTGCTTACATTAAATTATTAATTTTGATTTGAAAAATTTAGAGAAAAATTAAGTGAAGTTTATATATTTTTTGTTATGTATTTTTAAGTAAATAAATATTCTAAATGTGTACACTTTAACATTAAAATGATGTCCGTTAATTTATATTTATTATTATTATTGTTTAATTGTTTTAATTCACAGTTACAACCTGTTCTTATGTTGGACACCAGTATGTCTTTATATATATATTTATATATATTATAAGATTTTGTGGCAGTTTTGCAAGATTAAATAAAAGACTTCTGTAAGATAATACACATAGAAAAAATCAAAATGCTTGTAATCTATGATAATTTAATCCGTTCTAAGCACCAAGCCTTATCTTTCAGTACATTTTTTTTTATTTGTTAATTTTATTTTCTTTAACATACTATCTTCTCATAATTTATTTACAACGTAAATGCATTTTTCTAAGATTAAAATGATATATGAAAATTTTAATTCTTTTAAGAAATAGCTGAATTCTTAGTATGATGGGGTCACAATTCCGTAGCATCCTTATTTATCAATCCCTCTAATTGTTTGTTTATTGATTATACATTTATTTACCCTATTTTTGTTCTAATATAAGAGACATTTAACCTTTTAATTATTTCTCTCCCTCTCTCTGTGTATGTATTTATATATAAAAACCGAAAAAAAATAGATAAAAAATCCGAAAATATAAAAATAAATAAAAAATACATATAATAATAAAAAATATAAAAAAATAATAAAAGTATTAAAAAAATATAAATATATAAAAATAAATATATATATATATAAATAAGCCGGATAAAAATATTTATTTATGCCGCAGTAAAATTTATTTTCAAAGTTTTCCATTATAAATTATTAATAATTAAAAAATACTAATAATAATCAAGTGGTTTTCATGAATTAAATACTTTATTTAGGAAAAATAAATGTCTAAACTGAAACATTAATTAAGATTTAGTCTCCTTTCATAAATTTTTAAAAACAATAAATGAATAAATAAATGAATAAATGAATAAATAAAACATAGTTAGGTAATGATTTTTTTTAATGATATTTCTCTGAATTAATTTAAGTGAAATAAAATTTATGTTAAATTTCAAGTAATTTGCTGAAAAATGTATTCCAGTATAAGAGTTAGATTTTTTAAATAAAAATACTGTAGTATTATTCATACTTCAAAAATAATTAATATCGTAAATGTAATTCAAGCATTTTTATATGTTTATGGATCAATAAAAATATTTGAAATGCATTTTAATATCCATATTACATGTAAATTATGCCTAGTGATTTATTTATTTATTTATATTTTTAATCTAATTAAACTAATTAATTAATTATTATTATTTTCTTTTTTAGACAATAGAGTTGAGATTTCGAATCAACATACTTCCCGTCGTCTTTCATATTTTAATATACACAGATGAATTAACATTAATTCATATTGATTCATTACTATCATATTAAACTTCATATTTGAAAAGATATACGATTTACAGAGACTCCAATATCCTAATTAATATTCCGTAGTGTTGTTAGTCACGCCCTTTTTTACACACCAGTAATTTTTTAGAGTAATAGTCTCGAAATTTAATTATGATTAAATAAGAAGAAAAATACTCTAAAATGATACTGGTTTAAGAAAAAAAGGCGGGGCTAACAATACTACGGAATATTAATTAGTATGTTGGAGTCTCTGGATTTAAATAAACATTTAATATAATATTGATAATTTATAAGTATAATTATGCCACATTATAAAGATATTTATTAAAAAATGCTCTACAATTTTTTTTCGTTTGTAATCTCTAGCGGATGACAAAAAATATTAATTTCTAACCAAACTGACACTTTAACTGTAATAACGTCAGAGAAGATGTTGTATATGTTTATAGAAGCGTAAAGGAGAGCTTCACGGTCTTCTTGAGCACGACTTTTTTTTTCAATCGAACTTAATTTTATCAGATATTTTGTATCCGTTTTTATCTCATTATTCAAATATGTATATCTATATATATATATATATATATATAGTGAAACTTGAATAATTCGAACTTGTTTAATTCGAAATTCTGGATAATTCGAATTTTTTACTCGGTCCCTTGAATTTTATATTAAAATAATGTTAAAAAATCGTGGATAATTCGAGTTCTATTTTGTATAATTCGAATTTTTCATACGATTACCTTTAAAATATTACAGTAAAATTTGTTCCCGAAATTTTTCTTAGCTAAAGTAGATTATATATTTTAACAGTCTTTCAAAAGAAAGATAAGGAAATACAAGAGAAGCTCCTAGCTACTGCATCAGAAGATATGGTGAATATACATGAATTTCGAAGTTTTTTTGAATTGAAAATCATATATAATGTAGAAGATTCTATTTTTGTATCTAGTCATATGCTATGACACAAAGATTGTACTTAAAGAAGAAATCAAAAATATCTGATTATTTTTTTTTTAATGTTGAATAATTAAGCTCGTAAAAAATATTGATTTAATTGGGGGGAGGGGTATATAGCAGTATACTTAGATATAAAGTTTATGTGTTAAATATTTGATCGTAGAGTTTTAATTTTTTAATTTACTCTTTTTTTGACAAAATAGTACATGTAATTCGAATTTTTGGATATTTCGAATTTTTCTCTTCCCCTTCAAATTCGAATTGCCCACGTTCTACTGTATATATATGTCAACCTGATCATGGTACACCTTAATATAGATCTTCTTGGCGATCTTTGAATTTTTTCCGCCATTTTAAGCAAAAAGGCGTAATTTATGCGATTATTGTTTTTGTTTCTTTCCATTTTTTTTTTTTTCTTTTTGCCAATATCTTAAAATTTATTTATATTTTTGATGCTCTATTTGGCTTAAAAATGCCTATCGGAAATGCAGAATCCTTGACAAAAAATGTCCAATTTACTTCAGCATAAAAAAATAAAAATAAAACGCCGGGGATTATCAATAAATGAAGCTCTTTAATATAATGCTGAATTAGCTTCCATGCCAAGCGGGGTCCATCCATGCCAGAAACATGCTATTAAAAGTAAATAAATAAATAAAGTTCATCTAATTATAACTATGGCAGTTGTTTGAATCAAACATTTATTTATTTTTTTAAAAAATGATATTGTTATAATTGTTTGACAGTAACATAATAAAAATAATTCTCATTACGTGCATGTATACGATACTTTGTCTCATAATGCAATGTTAAAGATTTTTTGGGGGAAAAAAATCTTTTTCGACACTTTCCGTTTTGATACTGACTATTATTAATTTTCTTTTCTTTTCTTTTTCTTTCTAAGAAAAGAAAGAAACAGCAAAAAAAGATTTTGATGAAATTCTGGAAAAAGCAGAATTTAGTTTTAGTTTGTTTCCTTTTTTTTAAATTATAACATCGCTTTAAATTATTCAAATACATTTTCAATAAATTTGAGACTAATAGTCCTCCGTCCTAATAATAAAAAAATAAATAAAAATTCATATAGAGCATATTATAACGCATTTAAATATCCTTCAGCATACCCTTTATTTTAATTTCTAAGAAATCAATTTAAAAAAGAGGAAAAAAGCTGTTTAAAAATAACATTTTTATCCCTTTCAAAACAGTCAGAGACAACACCACAAATTTCTGTCTATAGACTTTTTTATATTTTTTTACTGTATATTGTAAAAGTTCTACAGCTGGGCTCACAGCTTTTTTAGAATTTTAAGTGCGTGATATTATATTGTCGGTCTGATTTTCTTTACATGTAATAAAATAAGATATATATGTACGCCGTTTTATAGAAAAACAGCTGATCGCAAAGTTGTAGAATTTTGCATATATGTCCGTTTTAGCCTCTCCTGGTGCACCTCAAATTCGATTTCCGATTTTTAATTTAGCATTTATTAAAAAGATCATTTTAAATAATACATAATTATTAAAAATAATCTACTGTAAAGATAGAAACGTAAATATGACAAAGTGGCAAAGACTTTCCGTGGCACACTAACTCAGTAAGGTAGAGCATCATACTAATAATGTGAAGTTTGTGTCTTTGATTCATCAAGACCCAATGTGTTATTATTATTATTATTATTATTATTATTATTTTATACAAATAACAGAAATGGTGGCAATTCATAAAAGAAAACTTTCCAGAGTTTTCGCAGTATTATAAACCGTATGTATTACGAGAAAGTGGCAAAAAACAAAGTTAAACTTTGGTGTGTGTTGGTCACTTTCTAAGCAAACAGCTGAACACAGAGCAGCGGGATTTTGCATGGACGTACGGTTTGACCTCTTCTGATGCACTTATTTCTTCTGCATGTCCGATTTTGAAATGTTTGACCACTTTTTTTCTAATTAATTACAAGTTTTGCAGCTGGTAAGATTGACTAGTGTTGCCATCTTTTGTCACAGAATCATGATAACCTGTCCAAGAAATATCTGTCAAAAATACGTAATTCTTGAATAATAGCAGCACCGTTTTTTCGTCCAGTTAGAACCTAAAATGAAATGTCCGGTTAAGGCGTAAATGCAATCAGCGCCGTCCTGGAATCGACCTAGAAAATGTAGGAAGTCCATGTCGAAGGAAGCGGGGACCCGAAGCTTTGTTTTAAATTATTGCAATGTATTTTTTTTTTTTTTTGAACATAGCGATTACTATTATTATTATTATTATTATTATTATTATTATTATTGTAAATTTCTTTAAATATAGCGACTATCGAAGCAGGCAAAGCTTGCTTGTATAAAATATAATTTCTGTTACGGCCAATGAGGATTATCTTTCTGTATATAGTATTCTTTGGGTATAGCAGTTGGATGCATACATTCTCCTTCTTATTGTTTCTAATTGCCGTATCACATAAGATATTTCCTTAAACACTGCATAGCCACGTTTTTGAAAGGTACAAGTTTTGCGCGTTTTCTAACTTTTTGACCAAGATGCACAAAAGATTTCACTGCCTTCAGTGTTTAATGAATGTTGTTGATATGACAGTAGACCTCATTTGGTATGACCGTAGACAAGCAATCCAGAGCAGTGTTGTATACTTGTAAGTACAATTTTATTTAATAATTACCAGTAATTTTGAACAGTGACTATCTATATACATGATAGTCGATTTACAGATGTACAATTAGACAACACTTACAATTAAAAGTTTTTATGAATATTGATTATAGGAGTCCCTACAACTTCGCAACACTGATCCTGAATAACACTGCTCGGCATGAATTTGACCCCCAACACCATTTTGAGAAATTCTTATGTAAAATGACCTCCTGAATCCGAATATGACGTCCATTTTGACAAATCACCCACCGTTTTTTATGAACGGTCCCGTATTTTTATCACTTTTCGGTAAATTTAAGGGTATAAATTTTATTTTTAGGAAAGGGGAAGGATAATTTTAACTGTTAAATATCTTCTGAGAGGTTACAGAGTAGAAATATTCTAAAACATCGACATTTGCGGCAAAGGGAAAATTTAGTGTGGGGGGGGGATGAAATTATGTGATTGAAATTATGAAACTTGGCACTGAAATTATGTATTGCATTTCTTATATTTTTTTATTCTATTATTTATGTTATTTATTAAACATTATTATTATTACTTTTTTTTTTTTTTTTTTTTTTTTGGGGGGGGGGGGGAGGGTTAAGAGTTAAATTAATTCTTTTTCATTCTCCAAATCTAATTCATGGACATTGGGAGAGTGGGTGGTGCCCCGAGAAAACGGTGGTTGACTGGGCAAAATAGTAGTCATATTCGGATTCAGCAGGACATTTTATATAAGAATCAGCAAGAATGGTATCAATGGTCTTTTTTTTTTTTTAGAACTGAGGTCCTATTAGTCTCAATCTGGGATTTTTGCGTTGTCGATTTCGATAGTTGGACATTTGTCGAAATCTAAAATTTATTAATAATTTGAAAGCGATGTTATAATTTGAAAAAAGAAAAAAAAAGAAAAAAAAAAAAAAACTAATAGTCCTCCGTCCTAAACTAAATTCTGCTTTTGCCAGAATTTCATTAAAATCTTTTTTTTTTTTTTTTATTAATATTATTGAAAGAAAAAGAAAAGAAAATTAATAATAATCAGTATCGTTACAAGCGATATCGAAAAAGTTTTTTTAAAAATAATTTTGGATTAGGAAATAAAAAGTGCGCGTGAAATAATATGAAATAAAAATAAGTAAAAAAATGAATTTAATGATTTAATGTTTTTGTTTTTCGGGGGCTGCTCATGCATATAAAAAATCTGGAGTGACTCCACTCGACTTTCCGAACATTGAGTAACTAACAGTTTTGTAGATAAAATAAAGAAAGAGGTGTTGCTAAACAAACAAAAAAGAGAAAACCATAACAGAGTGTTTGAATATTTTTCTCCATGTATCACACGAGGTTTTATTTAACGCTACTGAACTTTGAGCCCTTAGATCATAAGGATAAAGAATTTTTCGTTGTGTCCCTGTAAAAATCTATAAATGCTAGATTCACCAAAATGCTTATAGTTAGTGCAACAGTGATTTTTATTATTCATACAAATTTTCAGCTCAATTGAATAAGGCGTTTAGATGCTATCGCTGGCCTCATAGGCCATAAAGATAAAGAATTTTTCTTTGTGTCCCTGTAAAAAAACTGTAAGTGCTAGATTCACCAAAATCTATACAGTTGGTTCAAATGTGACCTATAACATGTGTACAAATTCTTTGCTGAGATTAATAAGGCGTTTAGACGCTATCACACTTTTAAAAATTTGGCAAATAATTTTTCTTTGTGTCCCTGTAAAAAAACTATAAGTGCTACATTCACCAAAATCTATAGGGTTCGTACTATGGTGACTTACAATATACGTACCAACTTTCAGCTTATTCGAACAAAGCATTTAGACGCTAGCGTGTTCACTCACAGACATACACACATACATACACACATACATACACACACACATACATACATCATCGTAAAAATAGTGAAAATGGACTCGTTGGACCTCGAAACGTATAGAAACATCGAAATCTCGAATTCGGATTTTTGACATGATTACAATACTTTCCTCACTATAGTGTTCGGAAAGTAAAAATGCGTATTAAAACGAGTCGAAGAAGGAAGCGAAATAAGTATTGAGTTATATTACGATAAATACGATAGATAATATGATACGATATATTAGACCTATCGTCCAGGGTTAGTAGGCATTTTTGTTTAAAGTACTGGTGGAAGATCCTAGAAAAAAAGACGTGGTTGTACGAACCCTTTTTTTTTTGCTTTTAACTTTTTGAAAAACTTTTAAGAATTTATTGAGTTTCTTATAAATAATTTTTAAGAAAATATAAGTATTTTTAAATCATATTTTCCGGTGTAATTTTATTTTATTTTATTTTTATTTATTTATTTATTTTTTGTCAGCGTATTGTTATTATCCTTCCAGAAAGTCGGTCAAGATGAAGCCAATTTATATATTCTTAGTTGGTATTAAACCCCCTTACCAGATTGCCCGGAACTAAATATCGAAATTAAAAGGATATATGTACATTCTGGTATAAATTTTTCATGTATTCATGATTGCAGCTTTATATTTCTTTCTTATGGTATTTTATGAGTGTTTAGATAAATGTGCCAATTTTTATTTATTTATTTTAATTTATTTTTTGGATTCTTATAACTTTTATTGACAGAAACAAAAAGAAAGAGAATATACAAAGAAAATGATTCGATTCATAAACAGTTTATTGCCAAGAATACTTCTATTCTTCTAATAATGAAATAATCTTAGATAGTTAAAATCATTACAGACGTGCTGATATTTTAATTTATTTCAGGGCAGTATTAGTATGCGCATTTTATTTACACCACTTCTTTTGAACAGCAATTTTATTTATTCGTAATTACACACTGGAGAAAATTTCACTATTAACTATGTAAGGTGAAAAAAAAAAGGCCGATTTTTAACAGTGCTCCGGACTAAATTAATATGTTAGAATGCCTGTACTATATTGTATAATTCAACTATTTCTTTAAATAATGAAAAAGAAGTACAATTATTAGGAAACAGTTTACAAGAAATAAGACATTATTTTGGGGTAACAGACTCTATTCTTTTCTTTTCTTTTTTTTTTTTTTTTTATTATTATTTAATTGTGATTATAAGAAAAGTCCTTGAATAAATTATGAAAAATTTCCCACTGAATGGCATTTATAAATAAATAACATTTTTCTGTCTAGGGCACAGTTTTTTTTTTTTTTTTTTTTTTTTTTTTTCAGTTAAAAATAATATTTTCTCTCGAAGCTTTTAATAAGATAATAATATTGAATAAAGAAATGTTCTAAATTAATGAAGATAATATAGTAAAATGAGTGCAAAATTTTAGTAATGCTGTAAGCCCTGAATACGAACTAATTAAAAAAATTCAACTCAATTAATTGATTAATGTAGGTATTAAAAACAATATTATCTAGTGCATTCTTATTCCATTTTAATATAAATATGAATTCTTGGACATGATTTAGCATAAGGAATGTGTAAATTCTCTATTATTTTAAAATAAATAGTTGCTAACGTGTTAATAATTATTGTAAAATAAATCTGTGTTCTATTTTTCCTTTTTATTTGTATAAAAATAACCATACATATGCATACATATTTTGCGATTTTGAAAGTTTTCCTGAAGAGCGAAATAAATTAACCTGTGGGATATTAATATGAGAGTTTCCGAAAACATTTTTTTCATTTCTTGAAAAAAAGAAAAAAAAAAAAAAAGTTAAGTTACGAAGTCTGAAATTTTATGATCCAGCAATGAACGATATGGTAAATGATCTGGAAACTTTTAGATAAATTTTAAGAAGATTTTTTTTTTTTTTTAAACTAAGTCTGCTGGATATATTGCTTTCGTATTCCTTCTACGCGGCTGATTGTGTTTAATATTTGATCACCTTTCTCTCTATATATATGTATACACACACACGCACACACACACACACACACACACACGCACGCACGCACGCACACACACACACACACACGCACGCACGCGCACACACACACACACACACACACACACACACACACACACACACACACACACACACACACACATATATATATATATATATCTGTATATATATATATATAAATTACGTGTCACGATGTTTGTCCGGGGTAAACTCCTAAACTAAGGAACCGATTTTAATGAAATTTCGCACACTGTGTGCAGTTTAGTCCAACTTGAGAGATAGGATAGTTTTTATCTCAATTTATTGTCACAATATTGTTTTATTGCAATTATTTGTTAATTATAGACCTTTATTAAAGTTGCTCCAAAATATCTGTGAGTTCCATTAATTTAATTGTTGCCAGAAAAAAAAAATATACGAGTTCATTTTCTTCCGACATAAAAATAGATACATTTAATCAAACGTGAACGTTAAAAAATTATAAAAAGTTAAATTAAGCATCTCACGAAAATTGACGTGATAATCAATTTAAAGATTTTATACACATTGTTAAATTGCTAATGTAGTTCTATCATAGATATAGTAATAAATATAGATCTCTCATCCCCATGTTATCGTACAAAGATTTTTGATGCCGGAAAAAAAAAAATAATAAAAGCTTTGGAAACAGCCATTAAGTGGTATTGAAAAAAAAAAAAGAAAGAAAGAAATATGAATTTGAAACTGTATCTGGAGTCTTCCATTCCCCTTTAGCAAATAAATTATTCATAAATTTTATTTGCTAAAATATTAGTATGTATTCCCGTGTGTATTCACTCGGGGAAAGACGGCCATATTTTGGTAAAAAAGTCGTCTTTTCCCAAATGAAAAGGAATAACTTTTTTCTCCCCAATGATCACTCTATTCTATATATGCTATACTATATCTATGAGTTCTATACGCAAGCGAAGTGTGACTCACTGACCGTCTGTGCAGCCAAGAAAAAGATTTCCTATGTTAATTGCCCACTGGATTTTTTGTAAGAAATTATTAAAAATCGAGGAAATTTATTTCCCGATTTTAATCCTTATATTTGGGTATAGATATGTATTATTTATCGCGGGTGTTAGATTGAATTATTTTGCTGTCAAATTGACAAAATTTTAATTTTAAATTTCAAAACTCTGTCACCCTTGGCTTTTATTATTATTATTATTATTATTTGGCGATCAAAAGCGTAACAGGAAAATATACATGCCAGATGTATGCATGTACGAAATGTAATATGTATTATTCATTGTACGTATGTATGACATGTAATATGTATTGTACGAAATATTGTTTCATATTATTCATTACTCTTTTAATATAAGTTGTTAAAATAACCATGATTTTTGAAAGGAATTAAATATTTTCGCCAGATAATTTGGCGACATTATTTTTTTTTTTCGCCAAAGATGACAGAAATGAAATCTATTCCGCTGCAAAATATTAGTATCTTACATCAGATATTTTATTTAGACATTTGAAAACAAATTTGACTTCAAACTATGATAGAATATTTATCATTTTCCTTTTAATTAGTATATTATTAGTATATTAAAATTTAAAAGCATAGTATATAAAAAGTTTTTTTTTTTTTTTTTTTTTTTTTTTTTTTTTTATCTTATAATTATTCTTATCTTAGTCCTCAATGTTTCCCATCTTTATTAACTTGAGTTTACTATTAAAATTTTAACATACTCAAAAACTTCTCATCACTTCGTTAAAATACACTAAACTTTTCCAAAATCTTTTTCTATTTAAAATGATACATGTATTTACTTTAAATGTCCAATATTTCATAAGATTTCCAATTTTAAAGTTCTAAAATATTTATCAAATTTACTTATTTTTCTGGTTTAGCCTTATTGTTTTCCTTTTTATAACTACAGCTGTTGCCCTCTTTAAAATATTTAAAATGATGAGGTCATTTTATAGTAAAATTATCCATTATAGCATATATTATATTTCACTCCTCCTTAAAAATTGATTTTAAAATCGTCTGTTTCTTTTATACTTTTATTTTAATAGAATTTTAATAGAATTTAATTTATATATTAGTCATTTTAGCAATTTTATCCAAAGTAGCATTAGAAATAATATATATCACTTCTCCATTAAAATTTATATGACCCTACAGTAAAATTAATTTGTGCTTAATATCAACACTACGAAAATTTTTATCAATCGCTTCCAAATTTTGACCTAAGTTTCAAATCTCAACCCTGTGGGTTTTTACATCGGCTACAACGTTTTCGTCTTTGTTCGTAAATAATAATTTGACTGTACTAAATAGTTTACAGCCGTATAATTCAACGTATAACTTAGTCACAGCAACGCGTGGCCGGGTCTGCTAGTATATATATATATATATATATATATATATATATAGATAGATAGATAGATAGATAGATATACAAACTCTGTATGTATATGAGTGTGTATGCGTTTGTGTACTTGTATATATATATATATATGTATATATATAAATATATATATATACATAAGAATACTTGAACATGTATTTCTGGAGAGACAAAAAAAATAAAATAAATAAATAAAAAATAAATAAAAAATAAATAAAAATGACCATTGTAAAAATTTTTAAATATATTTTACTTATATATTAGTATAATAAATCATATCAAACAAAATATACAAAGTACTTTTTTTAATCTATCAGCATAATGAGAAAAAGAAAATTGAGAATGGATTGTTGAAGTCCATTTCTAACTCATATGTATTTATGTGGCAAACAAGTATCTTTATTTTTTTCATCATTAGAATATATATCGTCCTTGACAAACATATAAGGCCACTTGAAACGAGGTGATCAAAAGAATGCAGGCAGGGTAAAGGTTATTTAATTATTTTATTTTACGTAATATTCTAGCAGCAATCGCCAGTTACCACATGAATAGTAATATGTAATTATGCATACTATGTGTTAAGGATCTCTACATTGAAACAAGGTGATCACTGGACAAACTATTAAATCTACTAAGCAAATTTTATGCTAGATGAAAAGTTTGTTAACGACCAATGTTGTATGTTTCTGCGAGGAACAGACACTATCAATCTAACTTGTAACACGCCACGCTGTGAGCATTGATAAACGTGCGTATATGCAAATCATTGCTCGTACGATAACAAGAATAGATTTTTACATTTAGTCACTGTGGGTTTAGTGCTCGTGTTATTGTTGAAAGATTACAGAGGTTAAAAATTATTATTCATAATTTATTGAAGAATTCTGCAAATTATTTTAAAAACTGGTTTACGGGGAGGCTAAATTCTTTATCTCATAGACAAAAGAGACGCATTATAAATATATATACCATTAAATATGTGTCTTATGCAGTAAATGTTAATGGAACTTCTGTGAAACATATGGAACTTCTGTGTTAATGCAGAAAATTAGGGCTAGTAATGTCGAAGAATCCTTATTTATGGTGCACAAAAATGAAAAAAAAAATCTTTCATCGACAATAACACGTAAGACATTCCGTCTACAAAAAATACGTAACATTTGCTGACAAACGATAAAATGTGGTGTCCTGTGACGAAAATAAAAAATCAACATGGAGGGGTCATACCGCTTTCAATTTTGTTGTCATAATATTCGAGGATAATAACGAATCAAATGAAATAATTCATGCTTAAGGAAAGCTTTGTGTAGTGGTCATGTTTTGCTGGTAGATTAATTCCCTTAGCATATATAAAATAATGAACGCAGATTTATCAAAATGTTTTGATTTTTAAACTGCTGCCACCCCTTATCATAAAAGGAGATTATTTATTTTAACAAGACATTCCCTCTAACAATTAACTCTTAGGCATGTTTCCAGGCTAATGCAACTTCCTGCAACTTTTCCTGCAACTGATCTCAACCCTATTATGCGACCTTACGTGGTATTTTATTTCTTGATGTTTACGAAAACGAGAATGTTACAAGAGTAAATTTAAACTATAAGAAAAAAAAAAAAAAAAAAAAAAAAAAAAAAAACTATAGAACATTCCTCGGAAAACATTCCAAAATAAGTTTTAAAGAAATTGTCAAAGTCCAGCTTTTTCAAGATTGATTAGGGCTATAGAGAAGAAAAGGAAATTATATTGACAATTATCTTCAATTTTGTTATCCGGCTAATATAACCTGTGTCCAATATTTTTTTTATGTTCATTTGAAAGACATGCATTTAAGGTAATAATATTTACTTGTTCTAAGTAATTTTCCATAAATACTGTTAAATAGGGTTCTTACGATTCTTGTTTTCAGACGTTTTATTTCCAAAACCACTTGCACAATTTTACTTTATTTTTTATTCATTTTTCTTTTATGGCTTTATATTTTTGTTTTGAACTGTACTTACTTCCAAAATTAAAAACATACTAATCTAAAGATACCAGATATAGAAAAAAGAAATTTAATTTAGTGAATATATTTTGCAATGGAGGTTTCGAGGGTAAACATCACGTATATATAATATTAACTTTAAAATATTATTTAGTATAATATTAAAAGGAGTTATAATTATTTTTTTATTAAGTTTTAATGTTTATTTTGAATTCAGGCATGAGAAATTTTAATAATCGAAATTTGAAATCAATTTAGCAAATCAATTTCTAATTCTTTAAAAGTATAATTGCATCTAAAACTATATTTTCTAACTTAATATATCTGATGAATTGTTGAATACTACTCTCTAAAAATGGAAAGGGAAATTTCTCTCAAATCGAGCAATTTTCCACTCAATCGACATGTTGAAAGGCAACTTCTCACGTTGAGAGAAATCCTTTCAAGCCATTGAGCTGATATAAGCGGCACAGATTTGAGCCAGTTGAAACAAGTTATTTTTGAGAGAAATCGGGCCAAATTTGAGTGAACCTGTTTAATGCTGAAAAAAAAATATCAGATTCCCTCCGCCGGAATCGAACACGTGTTCTCTTTGGTGGCAGACGAACGCGTTACCACTACGCTACGATTTTATACAAAAAATTGCTAAAAATATTTCGTTCGTTTTTGATTAAGCATATTCGGTCTCACATTTAAAAAGAGTAAATAATTATTTCATCCTTGTATTTTATAAAAAGATTTCTCATTCAAAATTCAAGCTAAACGTGTAAAACCACAATAAATTCTTTCACTTAGTTCCAGCTGCATTGGTAAAAATTATCTGATAAAGGATTTATTAAGTCATTCTTTATTTGGTCTTACAAGTTGTATTTAGCCTGAATCTTAAAGATGTATCAGCAATCCCATTAAACATTCTCATAATATTTTGATTTTGGTGACTCAGGTTTGACTTTTGATCAAAAAAGGATTTACTTGCAAAAATTAAGGAAATTCGTGAAAAATGGTTGAATTTTAAATGTGATTATTCTCTGGTGGGAAAAATATTTTTCTTTTTTTACTACCCAGCAGCTTGACAGGTAATTTGGGGGACCTTTTACTCTCTAGAAGAAGTACTGCCAATTCTAGTGCTTTTTTTCTTTTCTTTCTTTTCCTTTCTTTCTTTCTTTCTTTCTTTTTTTTTTTTTTTTTTTACTTTACTCTTCCAAAAAATCTCTTGTTAAAAGTATCTACGAATGTTGTTGCTCAATTCTCAATGTATAAATTTCCGAATAAAGCTAAAACTCTCCTATGAACCTGAGTATCAATAGATATACATATTATAATGCTATTATAGCACACGGCAAATTTTCGCACAACTTTGGAGCCAATTTTGTTCACTCAAATCACCTTAACGCCCAGTGCAATAGGAATTGTGAATACGAAATTTTTTTCTGACTAGTCATAAAAAGGTTTTTGTACGAGCAATTTCTCCTACTTGGATACGCAAATGAGAAGAAAGCTCCTTATATGCGTCGAGAAAAGACAGGGCTGGTGGGAAGTCATTCATCGTGGTTCTCTTCCCTCTCCCATAGAGACTTCGCGTCAGCCCCCTTAAAAGAGCGATAAATACCAACTTGGCATGCGTTGAACACCATGCAAACTAGTTTTTTGGATGACGTTTGACTGAATTTTGGCAACCCTCCTTCGGATTTCGGCATCCAGGAATTGGATCAAAAAATGGCTCAAATCAAATTTTCGTGAACAGTTTTTGTGTGTAATAAGGGCATAAGAATAACTAAGTTTTTTATGCTAACCCCCTTCTTTACAGATTATTTTTACAGATCACCCGCCAAAAGTGTGCAGTAAATCTTCATTAACTGTAATTATGACGAATATTACTTAAAAAAAAAAAAAAAAAAAATGTGACAATAGTATGGAATACAGTAGAATCGCTGGCAGTTGTGATTGAATCTACTGAAAAAAATACTCACAGAAAGAGATTTAATTTCAAGTGTATGAATTAAACATGTCTTTAAAAGAAAATTAATTGCAGTAATAAAATGCAATATTTTAAATTATTGTATGTATCTCTAAATTTATGTATTTTTAAGCCATTTTATGACGACATATGTCTGATACGTAATTGTTCCTATTTTTAATAAATTAATACTAGTATATAACCCCGTCAAAAATGACGGAATGTGAACGATAAATCTTGAAAACAATGTTTAGATCATTATGATTACCACGTGATCATTTAAATGTATTTTCAATTTTTGTTTATAAATCAAATGTGTTTCGATATTTTATAATTTTCGTTCTTTGTGAGGTCTAACTGTAATAGAGACAGTGTCCGGAGATGAGAGAAGTCGTGTAGAGCCACACCAGATTGTAAAAACGTGAGAAAAATTGCAACTTTGGTCTTTATCATGGTTTTGTGAGGTCTAACTGGAACGTTTCCGGCTGCAATCTTTAAGAGACAGTGTCCGGAGATGAGAGAAGTCGTGTAGAGCCGCACCAGATTGTAAAAACGTGAGAAAAATGGAGGCTTTGGCCTTTATCACGGTTCTGTGAGGTCTAATTGCAACGTTTCCGGCTGCAATCTTTAAGAGACAGTGTCCGGAGATGAGAGAAGCAGAGCTACCAACCTAATTCGGCAAATTGTTAGTACCGCCTCTTTTTCTACACCACTTAATTTTTAAAGAAATTCTCTTCAAATGTATCCACAATGAATTAAGAAGAAAAATACTCTAAAAATTAAGTGGTGAGGAAAAATGGGCTGTACTAACAATTTGCCGGATTAAGTTGGAAGCTCTGGAGAAGTCGTGTAGAACCGCACCAGATTTTAAAAACGTGAGAAAAATGGCGGCTTTGGTCTTTCTCATGGTTCTGTGAAGTCTAACTGCAACGATTCCGGATGCAATCGTTAAGAGACAGAGATGAGAGAAGTCGTGTAGAGCCGCACCATATAGTAAAAACGTGAGAAAAATGGAGGCTTTGGTCTTTCTCACGGTTCTGTGAGGCCTAACTGCAACGTTTTCGGCTGCAATCTTTAAGAGACAGTGTCCGGAGATGAGAGAAGTCGTGTAGAGCCGCACCAGATTGTAAAAACGTGAGAAAAATGGCATCTTTGGGCTTTCTCACGGTTTTGTGAGGTCTAACTGCAATAGAGACAGTGCCCGGAGATGAGAGAAGTCGTGTAACGCCGCACCAGATTTTAAAACAATATACAGTATATAATTATTAACACATCACATTAGCAAGTTAATTGTGTGATACATTATTTGTATCATACAAGAATGGAAAGCGTTTGCTGACGATGACGCGAATTCAATGATTTTTCTTCACCCAAAAGTTTTCACTTCAAATGGAAAGCGTTAGCTGACGATGACGGGAGTTCAATGATTTTTGTTCACCCAAAAGTGCTCAACGCGCCTAAAGAAGTTTTCACTTCAAAAATTTTACCCGATCAATAAATATGAATGACAATAAAAAAACTGCTGGTTGACAAAAAATATAGGCCCGACAACACAACAGCAACAACACATCCCAGCAGGGCCCGACTTAGACTACCTGGAGCCCGGGGCAAGCCTATTCTGTGGGGGGGGGGGGCTTGCAGTGACATAAGAGGTCTTTAGGTTGCAGAATTTCTGCAATTGCCTGTAGGGGGGCCCCTTCCAGAAGGGGGGCCCAGGCCATTTGCCCCGTATGCCCTGCTGTAAGTCAGGGGCTGCATCCCAGTGTTCCATTAAGTGCTCTATACGCAAGCGAAATGTGACGTCACTGACCGTCCATGTATGTAAGAAAATGATTTCCTATGTTAATCGCCCATTGGATTTTTTGTAAAAATTATTAAAAATCGAGGAAAATTATTTCCCGATTTTAATCCCCATATTTGCGTATATATATGTATTAGTTATCATGTGTATATGTTAGATTGAGTTATTTTGCTGTCAAATTGACAAAATTTTAATTTTAAATTTCAAAACTCTGTTGTCCTTGGCGTTTTTGTATTTGGCGATTAAAAACGTACTACGAAAATATACATGCCAGATGTATATTTTTGTAATATGTGTTGTGCGAAATATTGTTTCATATTATTCCTTACTCTTTTAATATAAATTTTTAAAATAACCATGATTTTTGAAAGGAATTAAATTATATTCGCCAGATAATTTGGCGATATATATATATATATATATATATCTTTTTTTCTGCCAAGGATGACCGATATCAAATCTATTCCGCTGCAACATATTAGTATCTTATATCAGATACTTTATTTAGACATTTGAAAACAAATTTCACTTCAAATTATGATAGAATATTTATCATTTTCCCTTTAATTAGTATATTAGTTGTATATTTATTGTGTAATATCATTCTTTGAAATGAAATGTTTATGTTTTCAATGGAATATGGAAGTTTTTTTTTTTTTTTTTTTTTTTTTTTTATCTAGAATTTTGAAATTTAAAATTCAAATTTTATCAATTTTAGAACAAAAACAACTTAATCTAACGCATGCACATGATAACTAATACATATCTATACCTAAATATGGGGATTAAAACCGAGAAATAATTTTCCTCGATTTTTAATCATTTTTACAAAAAATCCAATGGGCGTTTAACATAGAAAATATTTTTCTTGCATCCACGAACGGCCAGTGACGTCATCACTTCGCTTGCGTATTTAAAGTCCTCATAATAAGAAAAAACGATTCACTTCATTTTACCAAAATACTTTTTTTTAAGACTATCGTAGATCCTGTTTTCAAATTTTCTAACTAACTATCCAATAACTACAGACACTCCATGCTAACCCAAATTCCTCTACTCGATACCTGCAACCAGCTATCTCACCCTCAACATCGCCAAAATATCCAGGATCCAGCTAGGGACTTTCTCATTCTCAACCGAACATTTTACCTTGACTCGACATTATATTATCACATTAGACTACTCTAATTTCAATACTCATTTCAACTGGTGACTTTTACTTGCCCAACCAAACATTCTATCCCAACTATCATTTTACACTAATTTCAAAACTAAAATCAACTGGCGGCATTTACGTACTAAACTCGGCGCCAATCATACCTTATAATGTAAACAAACAATAAAGTTTGATAAAAATATTTAAAGGCTTTAATGCGTTTTTACAAATAATATTTTAAGATTTTTAAGGCTTTAATATGTTTTAGAAATATTTTAAGCGTTTTTTTAATGAAACAGTCAAAGAGTCGTTCATTCGGAATTAAAAAGTTGTCCATTTGGAATTTGTGTTTTCTGAATGGCAACAGTTTTGGTTTGTTTTTATTTGGTCTTGCTTTGTTTATAATCATGAAGTTACATAATTCTATTTATAGGTTCATGTTTATAATAGCCAGTGATCCGTTATACTTAATTTAGACATTTAAACATTACAATTGAATAGTTATTCAAGGTTTTATAGGAAATAAGAATATGTGCGATACAAAACATGTATGAAAATGATATGTATGTTTCCTAAGTTGAATTAAACAAACGGAAAAAAAAATGGCTGCCAAAAGTTTCTGTTTTGAAGCGGTACTAACCGGATTCGTTCATGACAGATGAGGATCATTATATATATTAATTTTAACAAATGATATTTGAATTTTTTTTTTTTCTCAACAATGTTTCATCTAACTTTTTTTTTTTTTTTTTTTTTTTTTTTTAATATTATCATTGAAAGAATATTTGTTAATGATATTTTTCATGATATCAAAGGAAAAAAAAAAAAAAAAACTAATGTGAATAATAACTTTAACAAGAATTTTGGAAAATAATCGTATTTTCAACAAAAGTGTTTTCAAATATTTATCTTTTCTTACTCTGTAATAATTAACTAATTACTTTTAAAATTGAGAATTATACATTAAGAAAATTAACTGCAAGAAAAAAACTTCAAAAATGTATTAAAAAAAAAACTTAGATAAAAAATTAAAGATTTCGAAGATTTTTCAAAATATTCAAAATATTTCGAAGATTTTTTTAAAATAAAATCTTATGAATTATATTATATAAAAATACTACATAAAATAAATTGTTTGAAATTACTCTTAAACAATAAAACGGAAATACGATTTGTTTTGAATAATTGCGCTGGGAAAAGCACACATGGCGTTAAAAATATCAATTTATTTAAATTAAGATAATATTTTCTGATAATTTAAAACGGAATTTTGAATATGCCGGAGATTTTATTCTTTTCGTCGCTGTATTATTTCTTGTGAGAAAACTCATTAAAGTAATTTGAAGTTGGGAAAGCAGTTAATTAAAGATAAAGTTTGAAAAAAATAAATGTATAGATGTTAATTAAACGACTTGTGTAAGAATGAATGTGTGATTTTAGGAAATATACATATTTTATTATTACTTCTCTTACATTTCCTTTTTATAAAAAAGCAAAAAGAAACTTAAAGATATTGCTTTAAATAAAACATGTAAATTAAATGCATATTTTAAATTGAATTTTGAGTATTACGCATCGTGATTTTTCATATAATTTAAGATTACTTTTTTAAATGTATAAAAGAATAAGCATATTAAATATGATAGGCAAATAAAATTTTTGTAAAAAATAAATAAATAAATAAATAAATAAATAAATAAATAAATAAATAAAAAATATATATATTTTTTTTGTAATTAAAAAAACTGGAAAATTTATATTTTTTTAATTAGAAAATACGTATCATAACATATTTTTGAAAATAAATATTTAATTCTAGGCATTTTAATATTCTTCATATGACTGTATTTTCAAAATTTTATGAAGTAAAAAATATAAACCAAAATTATATCCAGCTTTTCTCTTTCGAAAATGTTAAATTTTAAGTGTTGTAAGTGTATTTTTATAATACTAAAAAAAAAAAAAAAAAAAAAAACTCTTTAGATAACCTTTTTTAGTATTATACTAGACATACCATCATTTTAATTTATACAGGTGTATGATGTAACCGAAGTATAACGTACCGGAGTATAATGTACTGGTTATATATAATGTAAAATCTAGTTTCTAAGATAATATATCGCACTCAGTAGTACCATCCCTTTTACACATAACTTTATTTTTAGCAAAATTTTCTCAATACATGATTACAATAAAATATGAATAAAAATATCCTTCATAAAAAGTGGTCTTTCAAAGACTGGACACAAGAATGATTCGGAATAAATTTAAACACTGCCAAGTCTGTCAACGTTTTTAGTTGTCAAATGTTGGCCTGCCAACATTCTAAGTAATATCCTATAGTATTTTTAGCACCTTGGTAGTTTCTTTTTTTACTCCAATCTTTATTTAGGATATTAATACTCTTATTTAATCTTAATTAAAAATGCAGAAAAATACTCTAAAGAATAAAGTGGTTTGGAAAAAAGGGGTTGTACTAAAAATGTTACGGAATAATAACACTGCACTGCATGAAAATCGGCCCCAATATCATTTTTGCAAATTTTTATGTAAAATGACCTCCCGAATTCTAATATGGCGTCCATTTTGCCCAATCACCCGCCGATGTTTAGGGCCGATCCCTATTTTTATCACTTTTCGGTAATTTTATGGCTATAAATTTAATTTGTAGGAGGGGAAAGGATTATTTTAACTGTTAAATATCTTCTGAGGGGCTATAGAGTTGTAAAATTATAAACCATGAATATTTGAAGCAAGGAAATAATTTAGGGGTGGGGATGGGATTTGCCACTGTAATTACATTTATTACATTCCATTTATCGATTATTATTATAATCTATTACGTATTATATATATATATATATATATATATATATATATATATATATATATATATATATATATGTATGTATATTTAAGTGTTAAAATAATTCTTTTCCTTTCTCCAAATCAAATTCATAGTCATAAATTTATTGAACAGTGATAAAAATTAGGGAGTAGTGGTTTATTTTTGTTACGTATTCCAACTTATAGTTTCCTTTCGTATTTGCTAGTTGATTACTTAAGAAAAACGAAATGCTTAGGTAGAACAATTTTAAGTCTCGGAAGGTCTGAAGAAATAGCTCTAAACACTAATTTAAAATCTGTTGTGTAAACTTCATGGATTTATTTATGAGGTATGCAACATTTTATTCGATTACTAAAAAAGGGTAGGCATTTCAAATATTTAGGATTATTTTATGTCTTCTGAGAACATTCAATCTAAAGATATTGTATAAAAAATATAGTTATTGGTAATGGAAGCCTTTATATTCTTACACACTTTTCTAACTTAAAATGTCTGACCGAATTTGCTTACTCAAAAACGAACGAAATATTTTTAGCCATAATTTGAGGAGATTTTCCAGGAAAAAAATGAATTTGAGTAAAATTATTTTTTTCTTATCAAACAAATTGATCGATAAACTGTCAGCTCCTTTCTGAACGAATTTCGATCACTTTTCATTTGGTACAACAAAATTTCATAATGATGGGGTCATCTATTGATCATATTTTAAATGATACAACAAAAATATTTTTTAGATGTATATAATTAATTATATTTTTATATTATTTAAAAAATATGTTGAGGACTTTCGATAATTAGAAAAGAAAGTATCAAAGGTTTTATTTATTTATTTATTTATTTATTTATATTTTTGTTTAAATAACTAATGTTTTATATATAACTGACAAAAAAGTAGTAGAGTTATCAAATAACGAGTGTTAGTCATAAAAAAAACTCAAAATGAGCGGTGAATGTTTTCAAAAAACTGTTTCTTAAAGAAATATATGAAGCATAAAGAAAAATAAGAATGTATTTATATAATGTAGAAATTTATTTATGACTAAAGTTATTTAATATTTTTACTATAATCATTCAAACTATTTTATGAAAATGCATTTAAATCTTTTTTAAAAAATGTATTACAATATTTTAATTATAATTAAACTCAACATCGGAAATAGAATGTATAAACAAACTAGCACATACTGTTTTGTCAACTCATAGTTATTCAAAAATTCTGCAACGTTGCGTAGAAGAATTTATTTTTCTAAACGAAGTAAATTATACAGAAATAATTTGCAAGCTTCTGAAAAGTCTGCTTGTCATAGAGTTTCTGTTTTCAAAAAAATTTTTCAAATGTGAAATCAATGGTGCTATTTTAAGGAAATTTATCGTGTTTTTTATAAAACAAGTATAAAAAATGATAAATAATATTTTCACCCTCTGAGAATGTTTAAGAACGGCTATACAGCCATTTATTGCGTGAAATCGTAGATTATTGATAGCATGTTCGTCTGTCACTAAAGGGGACCTGTGTTCGAATCAGGCGGAGGGAATCTGATATATTTACAGCACCAAACAGGTTACCTTAAATTCGGCCCGATTTCTCTCAAAATTAACTTGTTTCAGTTGGCGCAAATCTTAGCCACTTATAACAGCTCAATGGTTTGACAGGATTTCTCTCAACGTGAGAAGCTGCCTTTCAACATGTCGATTGAGTGAAAAATGGCTCAATTTGAGGGTGTTTTCTCTTCCATTTTTATTCAGTTGTTTCATTAACGTTTTTTCCTTACATTAACGTTTTACTATACTTATTTAATTTTAAAATACTAAATACAAATATAAAGTACATACGAAATATGTTTTTAATGTACTAAATATATCAGATGAATTACATACATGTTTTAACGAACATTGGTTATTGCGTACTACTTTTAATTTTGAAAAGTTTTTAAATAACATAATATATATATATATATATATCAAAGCTTTTTTTTTTTTTTTAATAAAAAATCATACTTTTTTTAACCTCTGTATAAAAAATAATAAATAATGATAAGGTGTTAATTAAAAGCATCATATTAATAATAACAGATTGTCAATATTTATTAGTTAAATTTATAATTATTATAATATTTAATGCTTTTTTTTTTTTTTTTTTTTTTTTTTTTTTGTCCATGGAACATCTATATATATATCAAATAAAAATTAGATTTTTTTCATTCTATCATATTCCTTTTTTACCAAGAATGACATAAATCACTCTATCTGTCTGCTCTATGAAACAAATTATGCATTTTTTTGTTTATTTTTTTACATATAATTACATTTCTGCAAAGCTCACAGCATTTGCTAAATAAAATATTTCAAGCGGTCATAAAGAAATCTTTCGGCAAAGTAAACTTTGATTATAGTACTCCGCGTCAATCGATTCGTTGATGGAAGTTTTATTGAAAATGTCCCCAATAAGATTGTGGAAGATAAAGATATAGAAAATTACAGGTTGCAGATATGCATCATATTTTATATCACTCATTTTTCTTTTCTCTGTCTGCTTTTTTTTTTTTTTTTTTTTTTTTACTTTAAGTTTAGAATTTAAAAGAGACGTTTTTATTCAACCTAATATATATATATATATATATATATATATATATATATATATATATATAATAAGTATTTAACATAAATGTTATATTTATAAATTTCACGCTTGTTAATTTTATTTAGTTACTTTAAATTATTTCTTTAATATATTTACAAACAAAAATTTAAATAGCATTTATGTTAATCAATTGTATTGTATAATTTTATCAGAAGTTAATATAAAAAGGTAAAATACACTTATAATTATTTTCTGCATTCATGTATTTATTTCATAGAACTGTTTGGTCTCTCTCTCTGCATATATATATATATGCATACAGATAGATAGATAGAGAGGTAGATAAATATACACAAATGGAAATATATATATAGAGAGAGAGAGATTGATAGGTGAAGAGATCAAACCTGTTGAAAATAAAATAAAACTTACACTTTCTCGATTAAATGTCAAATAAATGTTACGGATCGAAAAAAAAAAAAAAATTATAACATTCATTTACCAGGTAATGTATTGTTTTGTAGCTTCAAGTAAAAAATATTTTTAACAGCACTAAATATTTTAGGGATGTAGCTACGATATTCAAACGGAGAGCTGAATGTAGATACCCCCTCCCCTGAAAATAATTATATTTCAGGTAGAATTTATTATTATTATTATTATTATTTAAAGTAATTTATAAATATTATATTATAAATCACTTTTCTCCTGCTTTAAACTCTAATAGAATGTGTATTGTACGTAATGTGGAATAAAAGTAATGTGTGCTATACCATATTATTATTATTATTATGTTTTTTATCTGATTACCAAGAAGGCAAAGGCATTTTAGAATATTATAAGTACTTCTAGAGTATAGTAAATAATTGATGAAAATCTAATTTTTTATTCGATTGTATATATTTTGATTTGTGTTATTAAATTACTTTATTTTAAACTAACATTTTCATACCAACTCATACTAACACTCTTGTTCAATCAAAGTGTTAAATGATAAAGTATATAGAAAGTATCTGTTGAAGTTTTGTGGAAAACTTTCATACTACGTTTCTGCTAAAAGTGTTTGCTGTAATAGAAATCATACAAATATTACGATCCGAAAAATGCTTATAATTCGAATTTTTCTCTATATACTGGTAAAGACACAAAATATAATTCATCTAATTGGGAGAACAACAGAAAATGTTTTGAAAAATATTTTTTAGAAATATTTCTGCGAATTGTTATAATTTATGTAGTTATTCATTTTTTCATCTGGAAAATAATTCGAGAATTTTAAGTCTAATTTTGAATACTTGTGTACTATAGGAATATTACTACCTAAACGTTGACAAATTTTCCAAGAGTTATATCAGGCTTGGCGGAACATTACATATAAAATTCAAAAATATGTCAGTTCTACATTTCAGAACTTCTACAAGGAATATAGCAATGCAGAATATAGCAATGCGCAATCGGAATATAGCAATGTAGAATCAGAAAGGATTTCCTGAAGCAGTAGTGCGGACAGAAATATCATAATTAAAAGACAGTAAATAAATAAATATTCATTTTAATAATAATTGTTCATGAGCAAAATTATATTCGTCAGAGATATTGTTCGATGTTACGTCCACAGACTTGAATGATCAATCCTCTCACCGTTGACAACGCCGAATATCTGGTTGCAAGAAACGCGTAACTGCTGGAAATTTTCCGTTTAAGGCTGGACTATTCCAGGATATTCGGAAAAGCACGAGTTGAACATGTGAGGCTTGCATTGAAGTCAGTGGACGAAACATCGTACACAATTTTGGCCAAATTTTCTTTCTTCATGCATATTTATTATTAAAAATAATTTCACTTACATGAGCCTTTTTAATTTTTTTGTTTCTATCTAAACAAAAGCGACAGGAAGACATTTCCGTTGATGGGGTGCACTCACTCTACCTCACCTTGCAACTCTAAAACATTGTACTTAGTTTAACGTATATTTGCTTTTCCATAGATCGAAGATATGTTCCTATCTTGTGATGAATTTCTGATGATATCACCCACATCAATCTTATTGCAAATTGTGAGTTAAAACTGTTTAACTTAGGGAAAAACACAAAGATGTAACAAATCATTTATGGGAGTTATTCATATGTGTTTCAGAATAATAACAAATAAACATATGTTGCTAAAAATTTAGAAATAATACCGAAATTTGTTTTATTATTTTTTAAACATGAACTTTTATTGCCAATGCTATTATCGATAGCTAACACCGCATACTTTTTTTTTTTTTTGTAAAGGTTGATTAAATAGATTTTGTCAGATTTTTCTATATAAGAGTATGCTACTAATTTTCCTCTATATCACCTAATTTTTAAGAATGGGATTAAGTATTTTCCTCATTATTTTTAAATTATACCGAAACAAGTGTAAAAACAATTCAAATAAGTTCTGTGTCGTTTCATATTTGCAAATTATATTTTCCTGTATACTACTTTTACATTTAACATAACCAGAACATTGCACAATTTGTTTACAATTTATATATATATATATATATATATTTATATATGCAAACATTTCATGTTATTTTTTAATTTTACATTTGAGATATCATAATTTTACTTACAACGTTTTAATGAATTGAAAATATTTGGTGAAACATACAGTGTTTTATACAGTGTTCTATCTCCTGAATAACTTTTCTTTTTTCTTTCTGAATCAGATTTGTAAAAAAAATTCAAATTAACTACGAATATATTTATTTATTATACCAACTTGTAAGATATTCAGTTATACACACACAACACACACACACACACATATATATATATATATATATATATATATATATATATATGCACATTCCATAGCTGAAATTAAAAGAAAAAATATATATAAAATGAAAGTCTTTCTTTTTTGTGCCAGACGTAAATGTACTCTTTGGTGTGATTTCGTAAAATTTCATCTAATTTATAAATATAATTACATCAAACACACATCAACTTTAATTACCAATTTCTTAAATGTTAAAATTGTTTCTTAATTTTCATGTACATATAAGTAAATATTGAAGTGAAAAAAATGTGTAGTAATAATAAATGTAAACTGCAAAAATTTGAGAAGGGAACACAGCACTAATTACAGGAAAATATCCTAAAGAACTTTTGGAATATTGAATTAAAATTTAATTATTACATACTTAGACAGATATTAAAAATACTTTGTATAGGGATTTTAAAGAAATTTTTGAAAGAAAATGAGTACACAGAAAATAAATATATTGCGAGTGATATCATTTAATATGTCAAAGAAACTCATATATCTATTATAAATAAATACTTTTAGTAATTATATTCGAAAAACCATATATATATATATATATATATTTAATGTAACCATAGAATGATATATTACAGGCAAATCAATAATTTTCTAATGTTAAAAATTCGATTAATAATGAATAGCATATTTTCGCATTAAACACATAAATAAACGTTTGATTACTCCAGTAAACCAAGTGTCCTTTGCTTGTGTAGACACAAAAATATGAAAATATTTTATTTTTTTAAATGTATTATAATAGATTTTTTTCAATTCTTTGTAAAGGAAAAGGAATATGATATAATTTAATTTAGACAAATATTGCGCATGAGTTAATAAAAATCGGGTACTGTGAATACAATATGTTTAATGCAGATTCTTCAATATTTATATTTTTATGTATTACACAATTTTGTTATTAAAATTATACGCATGCAGAAATAGACGAATAAAATATATGTTTGTATGAATTAAAATATGTTTTCGTTTTAATTTGTTTAGTATTATTTTATAAACTAGAACACACACACACACACACACACACACATATATATATATAGGTAACTATTGTAACGAATTTATGAGTTTAAATATAATAAAAACATAAAAGGAGAATTGCAAACCAATGCGCAGAATTGCTGCAAAATGAAATGCAAAACTTAAATATAGGAATAGATTATCAATGAATAAAATGAAATAACCTCCCAAAAATACTGAGGTCTTCATCAGGGAGGCCCCTCAGTGTAGATATGAAAGAGAAGTTTCTGAAAGGACAGTAGCAGTTAGCTAATAACTATCCTTAGCCCACAACTTCTCACCAAACACAAAACCACCATTAACTGAAAAGTATTCTGACATACATACAATTTAAGAAGTCCAAAACAATTATAAAATTACCAAAATTAGTACAATTACAACAAATTAATATTTATGAAATATACAAGAATTTACAAAATACATTAAAATGATACCTCTACCTGATAAACTAACCCTCTTTGGCCGCCGGGCTGCTCGTCGGTACTTAAATATATATATATACACTGATGAAAAAAAAAAAAAATCCCAACACTAAGAAAAAATTATTGTATAGTAATGAAATTCCAGCAATACATTTGTCTAGGTAACATATTTAATTGATTAAAGTTTCAAGATCACAGGTAGAGCCATTGGTGAGAAGAGCCATTTCAAATGTGAAATGTTGCTACATTAGTAACCGGTATAACCGCCAGAATTTTGAATGCAAACATGCAAACGTGCATGCATTGTGTCGTACAGGTGTCGGATATCAGTTTGTGGGATGGAGTTCCATGCCTGTTGCACTTGGGCGGTCAATGCAGGGACGGTTAATGCTGGTTGTGGATGACGCTGGAGTTGTCGTCCAATGATGTCCCATACGTGCTCGATTGGAGAAACATCTGGTGATCCAGCAGGCTAAGGCAACATGTCGACACTCTGTAGGGCATGTTGGGTTACAACAGCGGTATGAGGGCGAACGTTATCCTGTTAGAAAACACCCCCTTGAATGCTGTTCATGAATGGCAGCACAACAGGTTGTATCACTAGACTGACGTATAAATTTGCAGTCAGGGTGCGTGGGATAACCACGAGAGTGCTCCTGCTGTCATACGAAATTGCTCCCCAACCCATAACTCCAGGAGTAGGCCCTGTGTGTCTAAGCCGCAGACAGGTCGCTAGCAGGCGTTCACATGGAATCCTTCTAACCAACACACGGCTATCACTGCGACCAAGGCAGAACCGGCTTTCATCAGAAAACACAACAGATCTCCACTCCGTCCTCCAATGAGCTCTAGCTTGACACCACTCACGTCGCAAGCGGCAGTGGTTTGGAGTCAGTGGAATGCACGCTACAGGGCGTCTGGCTCGGAGCTGTTCTTGAAGTAACCGATTTTTAACAGTTCGTTTTGTCACTGTGGTGCCAGCTGCCGCTCGAATTTCAGCTGCAGACGCAGTACGATTAGCCACAGACATACGCCGAACACGGCGGTCTTCCCTCTCAGTAGTGCCACGTGACAGCCCGGAACCCGGTCTTCTTGAGGCAGTACCTTCCCTTGACCACTGCTGCCAACACTCATGCACAGTGGATACATTCCTGCCAAGTCTTTCTGCAATATCGCGGAAAGAAAACCCACCTTCTCGTAGCCCTACTACACGACCTCGTTCAAACTCAGTGAGCTGTTGATAATGGCTTCTTCGTCTTCTTAGAGGCATCCTTGACTAACATTAACCCACTACGTTAAATCTCAACTGTAAATAACGATCACGAACCTTACAGCGCTTATTTAAAGCGATCCTCATTTGCATGTTCATAGTGGGGCTTCTAGCGCCACACTTATGCGCGTAGCTCGAAATTTGAATCGACGTCATCTTTCAGATGTATAAACACGCTTACCAAATTTCGTTTATCTAGCACAGCTCCTTCCTGGTGTTGAGATTTTTTTTCCATCTGTGTATATATATATGGGGCGTTTTTTATTGAACAAGGAAATTCAATAGCAAATATACTGTTCACTTCGTACAGAGTTTATGTACTTCATATTTTTTTTCGACCTGTTTATTTAAATTGCAAATTTGCAATATTATATGATTATAAAGATTAAAATCCGTTTGTAGTTTGTGAATAGCGCTGAAATAGTTCCTACCTACAGAAATTGGACCAAAGGATATCCCTGAACATAAAACCGATAAAATGCCCGATAAAGTAATAGATGGAGAAAAATCTAATACACTTTCTTAGGTAAAAAGAATGAAAATCCTCTTCATATTCATTACATATCCAAGCTGTTTCTAAAGGAGTGAAAAACTGTTTAATTCTCTTTTGGATAAATGGACAATGTAAAATGTAAAAGTATTCAAAATTTGTAAAATTGAGTGAGTTATAACATAGTTTAACTCTTAAACTATGAACGCTAAACCTAACGACCGTACACCAAAATCGAAACATATTCTTGGAAAATATAAAAATACATGATAATAATTATATTGTATTATTATTTGGATGCTTAATTAGATTCACGATCATGTGAAGTATTTTTAGTTGTATTTTATATTATGGGTAGCTTTTTTTTTTTTTTTTTTTTTTTTTTTTTTTTTAATAAACAATAAATATGTATAAGTCCTTAATTCATTTTCAAATTAATCATGTAGTTTTTAAATCAATATTCTAACAAATGGATTGGCAGACGAGCATTCTTTTTTCCATTTAACAGTATATTAACCGTTTTAAAAACCAGTATTAAAACATTTTTTGAAAGAATTACATTATCATTAAAACTGAATAAAAATTTTATTTTATTTTTCTTCATTTTATTTTATCTTATTTATTTATTTGTTTATTTTAATTTTACAAAATATGCTAAATTTAGAACGCAATTGTTATTTTATCAGAATATAAAATAGTATTAATAATCGGGGGTTCACTTTGAAATAGTTTTATAAACTACTTATCTATCGAAAACGACAAAATATTTATTATTATACGTCCCAACTCAGAGAACGCTTAATGTGAAATAAAGAGCCACATGCGTTCAGTGGTTTCCATAGAAAGACCACTGCTCCACTATGTCAAATAAAAGATTTTTCTATTTTCTACCTAAAAATTTCCATTGTCAAATAGTAGACGATTGCTGTTTTCGAAATAAAAATGGCTTCTTAATTCATGTTGTAACGCGCTAGATTGAAACACGTACGAATATGTTAAATAGCATAATTACTATTGAGCCATCTTCCCTACTTTAAACAGAGGGCGTGGTCGCCATTCTTGGCAAAATATCATTAGATATTTTGCCAATCCAATAAAGTGAAGTTAAATCATTATTATTTTCAGAACTTAGTCAGAGTGTGAAGCTGTACGTTACAATGTCGCTTCAAATGTGTCTGCGGCTTTGTAAAAAAGGAAACTGTTGTAGCATAAATTTATATTCTGACCTTTCATTGCACAAAAATGTAAATAACGTACATAAGGATTTATATTTTATTGTGATTGTGCTTATTAAAGTATTAAATAGGATTCCGGAGTTCGTTCTTTATAGTTCTTTTGTGGAATTCTATTAAAATGTACAATACTTTGATAACTCAATATATATTTCCCTTGCACTTTGAGTTAATTGTATTTATTATATACATTTTTTTTTTTTTTTATGATCTTGCTGAAAAACGAAAAATTTCTAATTCTTAAAATTTCTCTAAAAGAATCGTACAGAAAATTAAAAATTATAATTCTTTGGAAAAATAACGGTCAGAAATTTTCTTAACACAATCTTTATTCCTAACTTTTTCTGAACATTCTTTCTTTTAATTTATATTGCTTATCACTGACATATAAGAAATTAAAGTGCATTGAAATCTTTTTTGGACACTTTATACGTGTGTAGTTAGAATCATTAGCATTGCGCACGTAACTTTACATAACACCACAAAAAATTGATTGCTCTATTCGTTTAATGTCTCAGATGGATTTAATAAATGTGGTTTTATATAGAATGTATACACCGTACGAAAAGTGAATAAAATATGCTTTTATAAATGACAATGTTTTTTTTTTTTTAAGAACATTTAATTCCAGTTTCTCTAAAAATTTTCTAGAATACGAAATTACCTTATCACTTACAGTGTACGAGTAATTTAAATTGTTTGCACGCAAAATAATCTAGTGTGTCAATCACACGACTTTCTCTTACCCTGAAATTTAATACTATAAGTACGGATTGGAGATTAAGGGGTAACATAACGAGTACTGTTATGTAAACCCATGTTAAAGCAATTTAAATTAGGCTTCGGAAGAAATTTATACGGTAATTAGTTTCGTGTGAGGGGAGGGCAACTGTCCCCTCAATCCACGTTTCATTACTGCGCATATATTTATACAGAATTTAAATATGTTATTAAAATTAAAGTTCATTAAAAATTATTCAGACAACTTTCACACGTAACATTCCTTGAAACTTATCAATCTTGACCAAACCTTTCCATCAACAAACTTATATTAACTTCAAAATACAACATTTGGATCTCCTAAAATTATTCTCTTTTAAGTCACTCTAAGAGACATAGACACTCTAAGAGATCAAACGTTAAAAAATTTGATTACGGTAATCAGGAAGCCTCAAAACGTGTAAATATACAAAAAAACAAGCAATGATTATTTAGCTTAAAAACATGCATTATTTACCATATCTCTATCAGGAAGTCATTTCAATTCTGGAACAGCTTTCCTGGAAATGGTAAAATATTATTAGTAAAGCACATCTACTAACAACAAAAAAGAATGTTATCGCTTAAATATTTGCAGCCCGGTATATATTTCGAAGACTATATACAGACCACATTGTGCACCTAAATATAATCCTATAGTAATAATACATGGCCCAGCTTGAAATACACTTCCGTCAATTTGCAACTATTGTCCAATTTTATAGAGCTCTTTAGTGTAGCCCTGTAAACGAACAGTGAATGATTGCCCTACCATATTCTATATGAGACATATTTTTACGCATATAAAAAATATATATTCGTTTCATTTGGTTTAGTGCAGTATATGGATGTTAAACTCTACTTATCAGCACTTTCGCCCCATAGACGTAATGTATTTGAATTCTCTTGGGCGTCCCTGTACACGAACCATTTGCTTCATCTCAACGAAAAACTTAGTGTAGCATCCTTATATCATGGACATTGAGAACACCAAGTTTGGACTTTCTGCTACTATTTGTTCTTGAGCTATGCTCATAGCACACAAACAGACAGACACACAGACAGTCAGATTCACATACACAGTGACAGACACACACACAGACACACAGACCATTCGCTAAAAACATGAGGATCGTATTCAGGGAACCTCAAAACGTGTAATTATAACAAAAAATCACGTTCGAAATTTTGATCAACGATACTTTCTCTACCTTATGGGTAAGAGAAAGTAAAAATTATAGCCGAAATATATTTGACAACAATTACGTTATTCAATTACAGCTGTGGGTTTAGGTGCTAGAATCTTTCTGAAAATTTTTTTGCAAGTTTTGGTAGGTGATTTTTGTGGTTAAAAAATGAGACTTTTACACAGAAAAAGTGATATTAACAAGTAGTAACATTTGGAAAATATATTTAATTAAAAATACAGATTTTGTTTCTCAATTATTCGATTATTATTTCAAGTAAGTTCCAAAATATCGTATAAAACAAATACATGTTTATAGATTCCTGCTTCTTCCTCGATGACATTTCTGTTCATATTTTATAATGATTAAGACGTTGAACATTAGAAGTTTGTTCATGTGCACTTAAAATTCTTTTCCAAAAATATACCGTTAATTTATATACATTGAACGTCAAATTTTGAAAGTCACGAAAATGTAAATTGAAGAGAATATAAGTAATTTATTTATCAACAATGAATTGATAAATTGAAAACCAGACATAAAATACTCTAACTATTTTATGCATAAACTACATTTAAATGATGATTTTATGAAACGAATGTCTGACATATGTATGTGTGTTAAATTGTGGATAAGATAAATTGGTTAATAAATAATTAGAAAGTGGTTACAGTGTAGTAATACCTAGTATTAAAATGCTTTTAAAAGTTCTTATTTATGTATTTTTGATATAAAATTAAATACTTCCGTGGAAAATAAATTAAAATATCTTTTAACTGAGAAATATAATCTAAAAGAACGTTCATAACTTATCAGATTTGGCTGGTTTTCTTACATTATATCAGAGAAAAATATAAAAACTATTAATAATCGTCACATTAGGAATCCGGTACTACACTTTTGAAGATTTTTACATTTTAACACATTTTAAAACACGTCATTTGTCACATTTTCTTTCTTTTTTTATTTGAAAATTCTTTATTTTTATAAAGATAGTGCATCTTTGAAATTTTATATTTAGTTATATATAAAATCATGTACCTTTAAAATGTTGCATAAAAAAACACAAACGTAGTAAAATGTCGGTTAACTGATGAAGCTTTTTTTATTTTAATTTTAAGATAATTTAGACAGATATTCATTTATTTATTTAAATTTTTTGATGACAGGAACAAGGTTCTTGATTATATATAACTGTATAACCACATTATGTCAAACTGATTTGATTAAAAATATGTAGGTAAGATATTTATTTGGAAAAAAAAATATTTAAGTGAAAATTTGGAGTTTGAATAATTAATTTATAATGTAAGTTATGTACGTTAATGTAGTATACGGTATTCGATAAAAAAAAAATAAATAAATAAATAAAATAAACAAATCAAATTTTTTTTTCCATCGTTAAAATTATGCGGATAAAATAAATAAATAAATAAATAATAATAATAATAATTTTTATGTATTTTTCACTTTATAGAAAAAGTATGACAACATATAAGACACATACGGCAAAATATATGGCAATCTACTATGACAATTTTTGTAAATCTTTATTTATTTATTTATTTTTTAATCTAACTATATTATTAAAAAAAAAAAAAAAAAAAAAAAAGTTCAAAAGTGTGCTGTTAATCATCCGTAATATATTTGTTGCATGAAGCTCCTCTTTTTCTCTTTTCATTATGACTGTTTCCGCTGTAAACACGCATTCTTGTATTTTTGCTAAATAAAAAATGTAGTAAATCCTTGAAGTCTATTGTTTCCTGCTATTTCATTGTGTTGATAACAATATTCCTGTGTTTAAAGATACCATTTAGGCGTTTCCCCCCTACATTACCCTGACAACGCCATCTATAAAACATGTTGGAACTACTTTTCTCCTCCCCCAAAGAAAATTTCATTGCCTCACGATTGCTCTGGTAAAATATCAAATTGCTCTGATGGGTAGTTTTAAAATTATAGCGTTTTGAAATCGTAACTTTATTTTCATCATCCTTTAGAGTGAATTCTTAGGAGAAATCAAAGATTGTTCAATATTCCTTTTAACCCAATGACTGCCCAACAAATTTAATTTTATTTCTAATACAAATTTTATTTTTACGTGAATAAAATTGTTTCTTAAAGATATGCAAAATTTTATAAACAAAGTACTATCTTCCAGATTTCTAGTTTTAACTTCCATGATAAGCGAGAAATGAGATCAATGCTTTTAACAAAGTGATTTCAACCATTATAAGATCGAATATAGTAAATTAAAGATGAAAAAAATCATTCAGAAGTGATTAACTCTTATCGAGTAAACTATGCACCAGTGGCGAAGCGTCCATGAAAGCAAAGGAAGCAGCGCTTCCCCCATTTAAATTCTTAAAAAGTAATCAAGTAACGTCGCCTCGTTGAAAGACTGAATTGATTCTTCCTCTGCTTTTGGAAGCGCTTCGCTTCGGCGCTTCCATAGTTTACTGATCCATGCCTCGCCCCTGCTATTTACTGTTTGTGGAAAAAATAATAATCTTGTAATACAAATTGAATAATTAAAAAATACTAAAAGTATTACTGACTAAAAAATATCACGTTATCTACTACCCTATTTGAATATTGTTGATATTAAATCTATTGTTTTTATCTAGAAAAAGTCGTAGAACATAATGTAATATGTGAAAATGTATTCAAAATAGTACCAGAAAACTCGTTATTGTCAAATAACAGATAGCATGTCAGTTCTTTAGCAAAAATACTAAAACTAATTTATGATATAAATAGTAGAGAGACATCAATAGTAAGTGTTCTTCAAGTACCAAAAATGTATTTCAAAGCTAAACATCATTTTTTAACTTAATAATTAGCAACGTGATGAACATTATGAATCAACTCTTTTGATGAAAGCATTACGCGAAGAAATTGAGGCCATAGTCAAATTTGGTAAAATGGAGGAATGAACAACATTCTTGCCATGTCACTGAGCCAAAATTTCTTAATGTTTCTTCAGAAAGACATTTATTTTGTAATATAAAAAAGTAACAAATAAATAAATAAACAAATAAAGGTGCTGGTTATTACTGCGTGCCACAAGATGTCAAGCGATTCATTCGTCTAATGTCTGAGGCATTATAAGGTGTATGTGGAGGGGGGGAAAAATTATCGAATAAGATAAGATAAAGAAGGTTTATCAAAAATTTTAACTACAAAAAAAAAAATATATATATATACATCTTTTAGAAATATGTAAATCTTTAAACTAATAGATTTAATTCCAATACATATCTTTAACTTTTATAAGATTTAAGGCATATTATTTTAAATTTTAACTCTATAAAATAGGTTTATACATTAATACCTAAATATTCTGCCAAATTTGTAAGCATATTTAATTATTTTAAAATTTTTAACCTTTTTTTTTAATAAAAGAATAAATATTGAATATTTCGGGTTAGGAGGTCAGGGAAGGGGGAAATCAAAAAGTGTGAATTAAATTTAACTTAAAAAATACGTAATCTACAGCATTTTTGACATATTCCGCCCCATGCCAAAAAATAATTTTGAGTTTTATGTATAAATAAATACACACACACACACACACACACATATATATATATATATATATATATATATCATTAAAATGTCAATTTTTAACTAGTTTTGGGGCACTCGGTAAATCGGAAAGAATGAATCGATGTTCATTCATATATATAGGGAAACAGAGGAACTACATGGTACTAGAGTGGAATGAAATTTGAAGTTTCAGCCTTGTTATCTACCAGTCGTATCTGACTATTAAACTGAGATCTAGAGGTGTACACAGTTCAGCATTCTTCTAAATTAAGAATTTTAAAAGAATATCAATTCATCTCACTGAAAATTAGATTAAAATGCTTCAATATATTATTATTATTATTATTATTATTATTATTATTATTATTTTAGATTTTTGCCTCTTTTTTTTTTTTTTTAACGAATACATTTATATTCAACTATTCACTTTAAATAAAAAAAAAAAAAAAAAAAAAAAAAAAAAAAAAAAAAAACATAAAAAAGTTATTGTAGCCATTAAGTTTTTCAAAGGGAATTTGTTTTCAATTGATAATACGATTTTGTAGTTTTTTTTTTTTTTTTTTTTTTTTTTCGCAGTTTTAACAAATGTATAAAAATTGAAATATCTTTTGTCAGTTATATACAATCAATTACATATATACGGTTGGTGTTTGTACTGTTAGTCTTGTTTAGTAGCTTCTCAGAAATCATATATAATATTTAGATTGTTTAAAAATAAACTCTCTTTGTAATATCTCATTTCATAAAAAGTTCTAGAAAGATTTTAAAATATCAAACATTTATTTTTGAAAAAAAGACAAAATAACTTTGCTTTATCTTATATGCTCGAAACAATGAACATGAGCATTCGAGTCGGCACTCCACTAACACTGCAGCATTACTTTCTGGAGTCGCAGCACGCACACTCTACTCGTATTCATTCTCACCGATCCTCTATGCGCGATATCGCTCCTACCGCACCCTCTTCCCCTAACTTTACCTTATATATAACAGTAAAAGTATAGGATAGATGTTATAGATTACTGAATTCTAAGTTTTATTGTTTAACTTATTATTATTATTTATTTTTTTTCATTTTGCAGAAAATAAATGATTACTCATTCTGTCTGACGTTCTGACGTATTATTTTCCTATAAATAGACGGAAAATCTGTTAGAATTCCCCCTATTGTTTCAGGGATACCATCAAAATTAGTCTAATATTTAGGCATTTAAAGCCCTTGCTAAGTCAGTAAAAAAGAAAAATGCAATAATAAGGAGATAAAAAATGGAATGTAAAGCTCTGCGTAAAACTTTAAATTTGTTCTTATAATTCATGTATTTATTAAATAAGTTAAATAGCGGTACATTCATAGTTATCAAGATATAAATAATAATTTTAAAAAATGTGTATCTGTGTGTATATATATATACACTGTAAAAAAAGCTGCAGTAAAATTACGAGCAAAGCTCGGCAGCAGAGTTTCCACTCAAAGCCCGTAAAAATACATTTAGACGATGAATGATGTATCGCCAGTAATTTTACTTCGTGGTGAAACATACAACCAACCTGCAAAAAAAGTAGCATTAACCGTAAAATTAAAAGTTTAAGTTTCTCGAATGCTTTAATAAAGTTTCTTGCAGTTATTACACATGCGTGCAGGGAGAAATGCACAACAATAAAAAACTTATTTATTTTTTTACATGCAAAAGTTAATTTATTAATTTTCATGTGACGCAAACCGTCTTGGGTAGCCCGGAATTTGAACTCACAATCGCCTGTGTCAGAGGCCAGCGCTTTGCCAATCGCGTCAACGGGATCACAGAAACTTTTCTTTACAAAAACAGATAAATTCAACATCAGAACTGACTAGTTGATAAATCTTGTCATGCGCACCAAAAGAATTCTGGAAATTTTTTTAAACCGATTTACAGCACAATGTGAAGTAACAAATCTTCAATTATTTTTACAGAACAAGCTATACAAATTTACAGCAACCTATGCTGTATTTATGTTAAAAAAAGTGCTTTATTTTTACGGAATTTTTTTACAGTGATTAAATTGTTAACGTTCAAACTATGCATAAAAATTATTTCATTTTAAGACTATTTTAAAATCTAAATTTGCTAGTTTTGACAAAATTAAGAAGTCAGTCAATTCTCATATCGGCCTTATTCCCAAAATCCAAATCCATTGAATAAAGAAAGGACTGAAGTATTTCGAGAGCAGAACCTGCTATATATGATGTAATGTACATATCTGATGGTCATATTCAGATAAAACAGCTTTGTTTTTTAACAGTGAAGATCATAGATAATAATCATAAGACTTACCTTCAAATGGTTAATTACCTATTCATTTTATATCGAAATAAACTTTATTTTAGCATATTGTAAAAAATGCATTGTGGAAAGAACATTAAAATTTTCCGTTTTCTAAGGCTTAACTAAAGGGTTAAGAGCAATTAGAATGCTGTATGCTTGAAAAAAAAAAAAAAAAAAACGCGTTTAGCGGATAAAACAATTATTTGGTTGTAGTTTGTGTTTTAAAAATCTGGCTTAAAATCAAGAAACCATTTTAGCTTTCTTTTTTAATGTTTTCGAGTTAATAAACAAAGAAAATTAATTTCATCAATATCAATTACTCAGTTTCAGTGAGATGGAATTTTTTTGAATTAAATTAAGAATACAATATCTTATTAAAACCAATGGATGTTTCTATGCTTCATGCGAGCATAATTAAACACATTCAACTGGTATGAATAACAATCATAGTTTCAGTTTGAAAATGGAAGATAATGGAATTCTCTCTTGATATCACTGAAATGATAACATTTGAAGAGATTTTCTCATAAGAAAACGGTTTGGTGAAAGATAAGAGCAATTTGCGTAGATTAACGACTTTTTCTCCTAAAAATTCAAAAAAATTATACTTTCGAAACATCAATTTACGGGCTACGACCGTTTAGCTAGCAAAAAGGTCATTTCCTGTAAAATTATACGGTTATTTCCCAAAATATGCTTCCAAAACATTAATTTACGGATTATGACCGTTTAGGTAGCGAAACGGTCATTTCCCATAAAATTATACGGTCAAATACCGTGATTTTACAATTTTTTTTTTTTTTTTTTTTTTTTTTTTTTTTTTTTTTTACAGTGTATATATATATATATATTTCATAAACATGTAGTTAAATTTAAAATTTAAAATTACCTTCCAGAATTGAACAAGTAAACATATTGATTGTGTATATTTTGTATAAATATTTAAATGCGTAACTATTCTTTTTTACTTCTGTATTTTAAATGCAAATAAAAAACATTTATATATATATATATATCAATAAAAACTTCTATAACATAAGTTAAACTTTAAGAATCGAGATTTAGAGATAAAATAACACATAATGCCTTTTAGTTTAAGAAAGAAATATGATACAGTGTAAAAGGTATATGTGTAACATATAATTTCCAACTTTCTCACCTTTTATAATGGTGGCTGGAGAGCATTCAATAAATTTCCCATCAATAAATTGATTGCTTCAAAAAGAAGTAATAATAGTATATATTGGTCAATGATTCCGATATATTTTCGTGAAAAGTTTAGGTAAGGGGACTATTATATACATCAAAGGAATGTTATAGGATCGAAGTTAAACAGTAAAGGTTTATGGAAACTGAAAGAAAAGTATTTTATATATGTTTTAAATAGGTATAATCTTTAAATATTTACCCAGTATCAAACAAAACGTCTAAAGTTTGATACTTTCACAATATTTTGTTAATAATCTAAATATCTTGAAGCTGGATAAGTCTATGAAATAAAACAATACATGCATAAACCACTCATAAAATTCTTGGCTCTATGCCTATACATATACACAAATTCACTCACATTTTCATGTACTATTTCAATAAATGTCCCTGACGGCTGTTGAATGTTGTACATGTTTTTTTAGGATTTGTTTAATTCTTTCTAAATTAAATCCTTAATTTCTTTCTTAATTAGTTATCTTTTTCATTTGAATCGGTGTTATATTTATAAAAAACGTTTCATATCTATCTATCTATCAAATCTATCTATCAACTACTTAATATATATATATATATATATATATATATATATACTATATATATATATATATATATATACTATATATATATATATATATATATATATATATATATATATATATATATATATATATATATATATATATATATATCAATTACTAGGGTGGAGCGAAAAATAGTACAATTTATTTTAATCGTTTTGGAGTAGGGTTGTAAAGTTGTGTCTTAGGTATGGTAGTTTGCATAATATTTTTACTGGAATACAATCATATCTTCACCTGCATCAATCATCTCGAGAATATTTATGAATTGTCATTTTAATGAAAATTTATAAATTTACATTAAAGTATTAATGATTAATTTTAAAGAAATTATTGTATCTGTATATGTATACATATATACTCACACTTATGTTTGTAAAAATTGCAGCACCATGAAAGAATGATGCGACTGAGCTAAAAAATGTCCAGCAAAAGCAAATTATAGTGTGTTAAGCAAATGTTTAAAATTCCAGAGTCACCACGTATACTTTGGCTTAATAACGTTTTATGAATTGTTGCTGAAGCGGTATAAATGGGGAGATGTAGCGGGACGTTGAAAATAGTCCACTGTTATCTGCTTGGGGTAAACATTTGGTGAGACGTGGCAAAACCTCTTCGACGAAATAAAGTGACATTTCAACAAACATGGAGTTTCAAGGAGGGATAATCATTGGCCTTCGTGAAAGAGGATTTTCCTATTTTTCAGTAACAGCTCTTGTTTAGCGTAATAGTAGCACATTGATGCGAGTTTCGAAACAGTAGGCCGAAAACATTCAGAAAACTTGAAAACCCGGCTGTGGATCCCGAAAGATGAAGTGAATGAGTGAGGATGGGAACCTGGACCGCATAGAGCTGATGCAACGTATAGCTTCAACTAGGCAGCTGGCTGCATTTTGGTCCGCTTCTAAAAGTGCATTAATGTCTGTTTCATGAACTTGTCGACGTCTGTCGCTTCATGACTGGCGTTAAAGAACTTCTTTATAAGGATATCCCTCACGGAAAACCATCGATGCCTGCGTCTACAATGGGCTCATGGACATAGAGACTTGCGTGAAAATTGGCAACAATTTCTTCTTTTTGATGAATATCACTTTAACCCGTTAGTAATCGCATCTCGGTCTTTTTGCCGCCCATCGTTTATATATTCCTCCTGCAGATCACCCCTTAAAAATAAAGTGGGGAAACTCTGTGTACCTGACCTTGGGTAGATGTCCTCTAACATAGTATGTTTTCAAGTCATTCCTGCCAAATTTTGAGAAGTTAAAAACATTTTACTTCTCAAATCGGTCTATTTGACCGTGACGCGACAACTAACGTTGATTCATTTTTCTCCCCATTCCGGTTTTTCAGACAGATTAGAGTTTTGCGGGGAAAACTTTGCGTGAATTAAAGGCACTTCATCTTCTTCTACTGGCTTTCTTTCGGCTTTCCCCCAACACTAAACAGTGGCGGCAAAAAGACCGACACGCGACTACTAGCGTTATAAAAAATGACGCGACTAATCTCGGGTTAATTTGTGGTTTCATAAAGGCCTTATACGTGTTAAACGCTGTGCCGGTTGACGCCATCTTTCGGAGTGCATTCAGAGTGTACATTCAGCATCAGGTAGGACCCTCAATGAAGGTTGAAAAAACATCAAGATTTTTCAAGAGCTACTAGAAAAACAAAAAGTAGGTTAGCTTCTTAAATCTCTCCACGAGAAAAAATAAATTCCAGCCTCTGCAGCTCTGAAGGCCAAATAATATATATATATATATATATATTCAGATACAAAGGGAAAACAATTAAATCACAAAATTTTGTACTATTATAAAAAAACATTACTTATTACAAAAATCATAAAAACGAGCACGAATACAAGAACACCAAAAAAAGACACATAAAAAGCAAATATTCTATTTTTTTAAAATAAAAATTTTTAGATATATTTGCACACTTTGAGAAACCTTTGGTAAATCTATCATCATAAAATTCAATTTAACAAATTCGTATACATTTAATTTATTTTCTAGCTTTAATTAATTTAAAATAAAGAATTTTAAAGTATTAAATCTAATTTTATTTTTTTAGATATAACAGAAAACACAACATATATACTTTTAAATCATATGTTAAAATAAAATGTCCTATTAAGAGTCATATTTGAACTTCAAAGTATTTTAAAACGAAATAAGTATTAGAAAACTAAGACTAAGAATATGATACTTTACAGCAGATAACTCATTTCTTGATATATAGAAACTGAATCTTTGGAACTCAAGAACAATTTCTACATTTTACAATAATCAATGCTCAGATAAATTGACATTTTTCTTCTTTTTTAAGACAATAAAAAACATTTTATAGCGATTTTCGACGAGGGAGTTTCTTTAAAAGTGAAATACGATATTTTCGTCTCTATACTTAACATACGGAGAGTATTTTCTGTGCGATGAATATCAAAGAAAATTACTTTCCAAATACTTTTCAAATAGCTATTTTTTTTTTTTTTTTTTTTTTTTTGCATCGAAGATTAAGTTCCTATTTCAACAGGTGTTAAGGATATTTGTTAGAATACGGACAATGAAAGCTGGATGCAGCAAACAGAGTTTATCTCTTATTTCCGAAATAAGAGATTTTCACATATTTAAGATTGGTTTCGATGTATAAACTGATATTTAGTGTAATCTATAGAGACAATTCATTAATTATACATGATAGTATATGCATATTTACTGTAAAACATGTTAATTTTTTCAAAATAACCGAATTCGCGATGTTTATTGCTGTTATTGGTTTTATCTTGGTTATATATATATACAATTTAAAGATATTTTTAATTTTGAGAAAATTGTGTCCTGAAATTGCCCTAATAAAAAACACTTATAATTTCCAATCCGAAGGAGTTTCTAGGATACCAGTTATATTTTTCAGTTCTTAAATTCTCTTCAGTATAACTTTTAAATATGTGATATTCTGAAAACTTTAGGTAATTTTCTCGATTAGATCATTAATTAGAAAATTAAGTAATCGAATTTCTTTAAAAATGATTTGAAAATAAATAAATAAATAAATAAATAAAAATAAATAAATAAATAAAGAGTATTTTTTTTAATTATTTATTTTTAATTATTTATTATTCATTTATTTATTTATTTCCAAAATATTTAATTCTATTGCTAGTTTTATGCATTTTCTACAGTTAAGCCATTTTTTAAATGCGTATTTTACAAGTTTGTAATTTAATTTTAAAAGAAATACTTATTTTATGGTCTCCGGTATAATTATTTACGTATTGGAAGTATTATCAACTAATTTCAATCGTTATAAATCATGTAATATTTGGACTGATGTAGACAATGATTTAGAATGTCTGCTAAAAGAACCTATCATGACATAAACGAAAATCGAATAATTTCAGCTATAATTGTGTTAATGAATAAATTATATCATAACCACTGTAACATTTAATATGAGATAAAGAATACAAAAATTTAAAACTTTAAAAATACATTTTTAATAAAACATTAAAACACAAGACAGACGCTTCGGCTAGAACATTAGCCCTCCTCAGTGTTAAACATGCAAGCACAACATTTAGAAAAATTCATAATACATCATAGCAAGATTAAATATTCAGGAGGAATAGCTTTAGCCTCGTTCAAGGCAGAATGTTGCATTTTAGTGAAAGCGCCCTCTAGAAAAATACGGGATTCATATATATTTACATTAGAAGATAAATTATAAAATTTTCAAAATCCGGAATATGATCACTATTGAGAGAATGGATTACGAGTTTTGATCTTAAATCTCCTGTTTTATATGAGCGTTTATGTTCCTTTAATCTATTGCAACATTCTGCCTTGAACGAGGCTAAAGCTATTACTCCTGAATATTTAATTTTGCTATGATGTATTATGAATTTTTGTAAATGTTGTGCTTGTATGTTTGACACTGAGGAGGGCTAGTGTTCTAGCCAAAACGTCTGCTTGTGTTTTAATGTTTTTAATTAAAATGCATTTTTAAAATTTTAAATTTATGCATTCTTTATCTCATTTTAAATGTTACATTGGTTCTAAGATGCACTGCTCGACATTGAAAATGCAACACCAAGAAGGGCTGATAATAACGGAATGAAATTTTTTGGACACATGCATTATAGTAGGAAGAACAATTGATTAAAATTTCAGAAAATTTTGAGTAATATGTACTGAGAAAACAGTACATAAAGCAGCGACCTCTGTGAGCAATAACAGCACATATCTGCCCAGGCATTGAATCGAACAACGATTGGATGACGTGTACGGGTAGAGCACTTCATGAAGTTTGAACACGATGCCGCAATTCATCGATCGAAGTTACTGGTGAGTGGTGGGGGGCCAGTCGCTTTTCAACTATTAAACAGTCATTTTCATTGGTGCGAGATCAGGAGAACGCGCTAGCCAGAGCAACAGTCGAACACATTCGGCATCAATGAAGGTCCAGACAATATGGACAACTTCCGGTCATGCATTGTCCGGCTTAAATGTTGTGCTTCGGAGGCCTTGAACGTAAGGCAGAGCTATGGGCCTTAACTCGTCAGAAATGTAATGGCTGGCATTCAGAGTTGCGGAAATGAAAACAAGAGGTGACCGGGACGCGTATCCTATGGTACAACATACCATCAATCCAGGTTATGACTCAGTATGCGGCTACCAAAATTATGATTACCCTCAAAACTGCATCACTGATATGGGCGCCATTAATGTGTGAACAACGATGAACCTGGACGCAGGAATGGCGTGAAGTCACTTTTCAGACAAATCACAATCCTGTTTACAGCATCAAGATTGCCTTATCCTTATTTAACGGCATTATGAATAGAGCTTTTTCAGATGACGTCAAAGCCTTAAGTGTCGTCTGCTCAAATCGTAACTGTTGGGCAAACAATAGTACGCGTAGATACATTTCTTTTATCTCTATACCAAAAAATTCTTTTAATCAACCGCACTGGAATTCGTTGTACGCTTGTAAACATTTATATGCATTGAAATCACTACTAGTGTAAGCAGATGTCGTATAGACAAAATATTTTCCAACAGATCACAAATTGACTGGAGGAAACAGTTGATCGCTGTTAACAGTTACTACTGAATATGGATCTACATTAACAATTAGTTTATCTTCTGAGTATATCTGTTTTTGCTTGATCATTAAGAGTTTCGATATATTTCGCCGTATTAAAAGACTAATGTTTGCCCTTTGATAGCAAGACTAAGGTCATTGCCAAAGGTTTGGTCACATAACTGAAAAAACTCTATAATGCACATTGCCAGCTGGGATTCGACATCATCATACTGCCCATCATTTGCAATGGGTTCCCACTGGATACACGTCTCGATTACTTCATGTTCGTATTCCTGGCACTCTGAACAGCGGCCATTAAATTTCTGATGAGTTATGGCCCGCCCCTCTGGTCTGTATTCGAGGCCTCCGTAGCGCAAAATTTAAGCAAGATAATGCACGACCGCAAGTTGTTTGTATTGTCCGGACCTTCTTTGATACAGAATGTGTTCTACTGTTGCTCTGGCCAGCGCGTTCTCCTGATCTCGCACCAATGAAAATGACTGTTTAATCATTGAAAAGCGACTGGCCCCCACCACTCACCAGTAACTTCGATCGATGAATTGTGGCATCGTGTTAAAGCTTCATGGAGTGCTCTACCCGTACATGTCATCCAATTGCTGTTTCATTCAATGCCTAGGCAGATATATGCTTTTATTGCTCACAGCGGTCGCTGCTTTATGTACTGTTTTCTCAGTACATATTACTCCAAATTTCCTGAAATTTTAATCAAATGTTCTTCCTACTATAATGTATGTATCCAACAAATTTCATTCCGTTATTATTAGTGCTAGAGGCCTATTTCAGTCGGTACAGTTGTCGAATTTTTATAATAAACTCTTAATAGTGCTAAGGGCCTATTTCAGTCGGTTTATTGAATGGGGATTTATTGAATGAAGTCCCCCCAAGGCACAACTTTGAATCCCCAGGCCCAACTTTGACATGAGTCCCCCCCAAGGTACCCCTATTTCAGTCGGTACAGCGTTGTCGATCTTTTATAATACACTCTTAATAGTGCTAAGGGCCTATTTCAGTCGGTTTATAGAATGGGGATTTATTGAATGAAGTCTCCCCAAGGCCCAACTTTGACATGAGTCCCCCCCAGGCCCAACTTTGACATGAGTCCCCCCCAAGGTACAACTTTGACATGAGTCCCCCCAAGGCCCAACTTTGACATGAGTCCATCCCAGGCCCAACTTTGACATGAGTCCCCCCAAGTCCCAACTTTGACGTGAGTCCCCCCCAAGGTACAACTTTGACATGAGTCCCCCCCAGGCCCAACTTTGACATGATTCCCCCCCAAGGTACAACTTTGACATGAGTCCCCCCAAGGCGCAACTTTGACATGAGACCCCCCCAGGCCCAACTTTGACATGAGCCCCCCCCCAGGCCCAACTTTGACATGAGTCCCCCCAAGGCCCAACTTTACATGAGACCCCCCAGGCCCAACTTTGACATGAGTCCCCCCCAGGCCAAACTTTGACATGAGTCCCCCCCCAAAGCACACCTTTGACATGAGTCCCCCCAAGGCACACCTCCCCCTCATTGGGAAAAAGAGAAAAAACGTTGTTTTGCGGCTATAAGACAGTTTGGACTTCAACGTTATTTGTTACAATATCTGCAGCTGAAACACATTGGTTTGATTTAATGAAAACTTTATCATGGAATTTAGATCGTCACGAATTAACTAAAGAAGAATTTGTCGATATTAACAAGTTTAGCAGTAGGCCTCTGGCACTAAATTAAAATCTGTCAATGTCAGATTTTCATGTTTTAAATAATGAAATAATGTCGTGTCTGTATAATTTTATTTTTTTATCATTCCTTCTTGGTGTTGCATTTTCAATGTCGAGCAGTGTATTAATGAGATTTATAAATTATGTTTAATTTTATTAAATTATGTCATGCTCAGTTATTCTCTGTGCATTTAATTCTCTACTAAAGTACTAGAAATAAATTTAAGTTCATTAAAATAAATAAATAAATAAATAAATTATAAAGGATTTCTCTTTTCTTTTTTTAATTATTAAACATAAAAATTAATGTAAACCAGGAGGTGTTTTCTAGTTATGTTATTACTTTTTCTTTCTTTCTTTTTAATGGTTATCTAAAAATCTAGAGGTTATAACAATGTTATAAATATTTTTATGAAATTCTAATCATGGGATCCCGTCTTTTCACACAGATCAGTAAAACTGAATAAATTCAAAGAAGAAACCGCATTAAAATCCTACTAACTGCCACTTTCCTAAATTAGGATATATATATATATATATATATATATATATATATACTGAAAATTAAGACATTGTCCTTTAGAATGATTTTTAAAAAATATCCCTATATATTGCCCGTTGATTTCCTTAGAGATTTATTTAAAAATAATATATTTACATAGTACCTTGAAAGGATCATATACACTGGAAAATTCTCTAATCGAAGTGAACAAAACATTTTTTTCCCTTTTTTTTTTTTTTTTCTGTTCTACTTTTAGTATCTAGTATTTATGTCATAAATATTTTCCTGTAGGATTTGAAATAAGAATTTAACAAACAGAAAATTAAGCACAAAACAATTGAGGAAAATTTCTAAAAAATTTAATCAAAATCATCTAATATGAAAAAATAACTTACATATAATTATAAGAAATTAAACTAACATTTGTAATTATGAATATTAAAGCAATAATTTACAAATATTATTTATCTTTATTAAAGCATTTTTTTTTTTTTTTTGTAACTTTTTACACATTTTACACAAAACATTAAACTGCATAATAATAATAATTACAATACATATACAAATCTGTAAATGTAACATGTTATTTTTAACGTATATAGAAAAGTATCTTTAATTGTTTCAAATTACAAAAATAAATTAACACACACAGACACATACAGTGGGTTGTCAAATTAATGTGGACATTTTTTCGTTTTTATGCCACTTATAATTCCTAAAATCTTTCTTATGTTACTAGAATGCATTTTTATTAAATTTTATTATGCAGCACATTATTTTAAGTGATTTAAAGAAAAAATATTGAGCTTAGGGACATTTTTGTGACAGTCACTTCAACATGTTCTGTAGAGTATATTATTATATAATATTGTAGGTAATTCAACGTATAATATTGAACGTGCATTTTGGATCCTAAGAACTGAGATTTAGTGTGCATTCTAAAGCATCCTTAATAACGTAAATAAAGTTTGATTATTGAGTAACAATTCTATTCATTTTGACTACATTTTTATAACTGAATTATTATTATTATTTTTTCTTTTTTAATTTCAATAGGTCACAGGAAGTGACATTTCTCAGAGAAAAAAATCCAAAATTAAAACTCTCCTTCAGCATACACAACATTCGCAGAGTTGGTTTTCTAAATCCGTTGTAAATAAAATAAAAATGAATTATATATGCGTATATATATGTTGATTCATGGGAAGCGGTAAAGGCGACAGCCGATCAGAAGTAGACAGTCATGTGACCAGAAAGAGAAACAAAACTCATTCTTTTTCTTTTTTTTATTATTAATTCTGTTTTTCTCTCTGAACTATTCGAAAAAAACGGAAGTAAATTTATTCTTGAATTGACATTCTAATATTCAGGCTGAATTCGTACAGCCAAGTAATCCATTAATTGTTATATTATTAAAACAATAAATGTTTAAACCTGTGCTAAAATTTGTGAAAGATTCTGTTTTTGTTCATAAAATTCTGAAAGAAAATCTCTGATTAAAATCAACTATAGTAAGCAATCGGATTTCATATTTTGTTACTTGTATGGCCTAAAATGTTTCTTCAAGCGACCACAGGAAATGCAGGAGAGAGGTGAGTTAGCTTTTCGTAATATTGTGCATGCTAAAACTTAGTTTCGTTTTAATAAAATGTTTTTGATGCAGGTCAATTCTTTATGCATGAGTCTAGTTATAATTAATCAACATGTTTATGGTCCGTCTTAGAGCCATGAGGCTATCGATGATTTATATATATATATAAGAAAAAAAAAAAACTATATATATTTAATATGTATTTGATATTCTTATTCTTATTCTTATTCGTAATCATTTATTCTTAAAATGATTTATTTTTGTTCTTGAATGTTTGTTCTGTAATTCGAAGGCCTATAGTTAGGTGTATTTAAACTTATATATTCTAAAATGCCGAAATTATCTAAGCAAGTTTTATTATTTGAAAATTTATGTAAGGAAATCGATAGTTTTAGAGATAGAGTAAAGGGGTGTAGTAAAGATGAACAATCTAAAGTTAAATTATTAAAAACCAAAGTTCAATCGTATGATCATGAAATCGCGGAAATATTTAAAAATTTATCCGCTAAAGAGAATGAGGATTATATGGATATGTATTTGAGATATAAGGGAGTGGTTTTTGATTTACTGGTGGAGTTAGAGGACAAAACAGAAGTAAACGCGTGCGATTCAGATACTCACGCGGAAAATAAAGATGAGAAAAATAGAAAATCGTCTCTGATTAAATTACCGAAATTTGATCTTCCGCGATTTTTTGGTGAAACCAAAAATTGGATTTCTTTTAAAGAAATTTTTAATTCGACAATTCTACAGAATAATCAATTATCCAAAATTGAAAAACTGCAATATTTACATTCTTCAGTGCGCGGAAACGCAGATAAATTAATTCGAGGATTCGCTCTAAAAGAGGAAAATTTAGATCAATGTTGGGAAATATAAATTGAAAGATATGAAAATAAAAGACAATTAGCATTGAGTCAAATTAACAAAATATTTTCTAGGAAAATTGTAAAAGCAAACAATGCTAAAACTTTACTTGAGTTATTAGATACTTGTAACGAAGCCGTCAGAAACTTAAAAACTTTGGGTTTAGATTCTAATGCGTTAAGAGACTTAATTATAATAAAATTCATGATGGGGAAATTGGATGAATCGTTAAAACAGAGATGGGAATTAATGTTGGATAGTGATAAATTGCCTGATCTTGATCTTTTTAGGAAATTCGTTGAGCGCGAAGCGCGTGGTGTTGAAGAGATAAAATGTAAACAAGACGTAAAATTCACTAATTCGAAGAAATCAAACGTATTGAGTACAATTGTGAAAAAGGAAAATACGTGCATTTTTTGTAATGAGCGTCACGCGCTATTTAAATGTCCGACAATTAATTCAAAACCGGTTAAAGAAAGATGGAAATTTGTTGAATTAAATAAGTTATGTCAAAATTGCTTACGCCAAAATCATAGGCTGGAGAATTGTAGGATAGACATTAATTGTAAAAATTGTGCAGAAAAACATCATACGCTATTGCATGTTTATGGTAGAAATTCAAATTCTGAAAGGGCGAATCATGTATCGCCAGATACATCAGTTTCAAATAGTGCTCAGTTTTATTCTAGTAATGTTTTGTTATCTACAGCACTAATTAAGGTTAAATCAAATAAAGGCAAAATTATGCATTGTAAAGCTTTGATAGATAATGCTAGTCAAAATTCATTAATTACTAAGGAATGTGCTAAGCGACTAAATTTGCCCTTACGGAGCACGTCGCATAGTATAATAGGGATTAATTGCGTTTTAGCAGAAACTGCTCTCAACGAAACAGAATTTAAATTCACTCCGCATTTTTCGTCGGAGTCATTTTCAGTCAGCGCTTTTATAGTTGATAGGGTTACCTCAACTCTCCCTAATTTCCAACTACCGCAACATGATTGGCCACACATAAAGGGATTACAACTAGCTGATCCCAATTATTATGCTAGTGGTCCCATCGATATTCTTCTTGGGGCAGAAATAGTCGCCTCAATCTGCAATGGCAGTCCAATTCAAGGGCCAGCAGGAACTCCTACAGCATTCCCCACAAAGCTGGGTTACCTCCTTTCAGGACGAATAAACAGTTTTCAATGTACAAATATCAGTTTAACGTGTCATATGACTGTTGATGATGATATCAACAACACTTTAAAACAATTTTTTGATACAGAATCAATTCCAAATGTAGAATCAAAAAAGATAGAAAATGATCCTGTGGAAAATATTTATTTAACCACAACTAAAAGAAATAGTCAGGGAAGATATGTCGTTCATCTACCCTTTAAGCCAGATAGGGCACTAGGTGACAGTAAGTCAGGTGCTATTTCAAGATTTCTTTCCATTGAAAATAAAATTAAAAAGAACCCACAATTAAAGAGGGAGTATTCGAATTTCATGAACGAATATATTTCTTTGGGGCATATGACAAAATTAAATCCAGCTGAAATTAATGAAATGCCACATTATTATTTACCGCATCATGCGGTGGTAAATGAAAACTCTGAAACAACAAAATTACGTGTAGTATTTGACGCCTCGTTTAAAACAACAAATAACAAATCTTTAAATGACATTCTATATATTGGTCCTAAACTACAGTCAAATATTTTTGACAATTTAGTAAAATTTCGAGCCAACCCTGTAGCGTTCAGTGCAGATATTGCTAAAATGTATCGTCAAATTTTAATTGATAGAAAAGATAGAATATACCAGAGAATTGTTTGGAGAGAATCTCCCAATGACCAATTATCCTTTTACGAATTGAATACTGTCACCTATGGAACAGCTTGTGCACCCTATTTAGCGTTACGCACCCTTAAGCAATTATGTGAGGATGAGGGACAAAATTTTCCATGGGCAGCAGAAATTGCCAAGGAAAATTTTTACATCGACGACTTATTGTCAGGGGCACAATCCCTTCAATTAGCAGAAGATAGAATAATGGAGCTGCAGGCTCTAATGCAAGCTGGAGGGTTTAAACTTAGGAAATGGGCTTGTAGCCATCCAGAAGCGCTCTCTGATATTCCAGAGGAAGAGAAGGCTAATTCGGTCATTCATTTTTTTGAGGATAAAGAAAAAATAAATCAAAGAGTACTAGGAATGTTCTGGGATTTAAGTGAAGATACTCTTCAAGTTAGAACCTTAGCTGATCAACAAATTAATACAAAAAGACAGTTGCTGTCCGTAATTGCGCAAATTTATGATCCCCTCGGAATTATTTCGCCATCTACTATTATCTTAAAAATCATTCTACAAAAATTGTGGAAGTTGCAATCAACGTGGGATGAGCCTATACCTCCAGATACTTTGCAAGAATGGAAAACTTTTTATAATGAAATTAATGAGTTTAAATCTATGTCCATTCCACGCAATGTAGGTTCAAATACTAAAGATTGTACAGTTGAACTGCATGGCTTTTGTGATGCCTCTCCGAGGGCGTATGCGGCAGTCGCATATTTAAAGATCATCACGAACACGATTCAGGTATATTTAATTGCTGCTAAAACTAGAGTCGCACCCATAAAAGTACTCACTTTACCGAAACTAGAATTGTGTGGGGCTGTACTCGTAGCTGAGTTAATTTGCAATATTCAAAAATCCCTTAAATTTACTCATTCGACATACTGGTACACTGACTCTTCTATTGTATTAAACTGGATAAATAACCCTTCAAACAAAGGAAATAGTTTCGTGGCCCATAGAGCTACCAAAATCAGAGCTCTTACTCAATTAGAATTTTGGAGACATATCCCAGGAAAAGAAAACCCTGCCGATTGTGCCACACGCGGATTGTCCCCGGCTATGTTGAAAGCTAGAACTGAGTGGTGGGAAGGGCCAAAATGGCTCCATAGTTTTGAGCTACCACAAATGTGCACATTACATTCAGTTTCCGTTCAGAAACAAACTCATCAACATTCGACAGATTCAAGTTCTAAGCCTACACTTTCTAATAACACTTTCATATCACATATCACGAAATACTCTAACTATCTAAAACTTTTAAGAATTCTAGCTTATGTTTTGAGATTTATCAATAAAATTAAAACCAAATCAAAGGAAAGTGGTCCTTTAAAGGCCATAGAGCTAAATCAAGCGGAAATGTGGCTTGTAAAAATTATTCAAAATGCAGAATTTAGTGATGAAATTGCCTTACTAAGGAAAGGCAAACTTTTAAAATCTTCACACCGTCTATTCTGTCTTGATCCTTTTCTGGATGAAGCAGGCATTCTTCGTGTTGGAGGACGCCTGCGAAACCACCCATCCTTACGATTTCAAGAAAAACACCCCATATTACTTCCCAAAGCAAATCACGTTACTTCCTTGATAATAACATATTATCATAACTTAAGCTCCCATGCTGGTCCCAATTTAGTACTTTCACTCCTTAGAAACAAATTTTGGATTCCCCACGGACGCTCCACCGTAAAATCAGTATTAAGACAGTGTATACTCTGTTTTCGACTGTCAGCTAAGCCAATAATTCCAAAGATGGGGGATCTACCCTCAGAAAGAATCACACCCATTCGGCCCTTTTCGAAGGTTGGTGTCGATTTCGCGGGACCAGTAATGACAAAATGTCAACATAAACGAAAAGCGACAACCTTTAAATCATATATTGCCCTTTTCATCTGTATGGCGACAAAGGCAGTGCATCTCGAATGTGTTTTAAATCTTTCTACAGAAGCCTTTCTCGCAGCCTTGAAACGCTTCATAGGTAGGCGTGGATACCCTTCTGACATATTTTCGGACAATGGCAGAAATTTTGTCGGAGCCCATTCTTACCTAAAACAGCTATTTTCTTTATTCAAAGAAGAAAAATTACAAAATTTTGCTTCCCAACACCAAATAACCTGGCACTTTATTCCCCCGTATGCTCCAAATTTTGGGGGACTCTGGGAAGCGTCGATAAAATTAGCCAAACATCATTTGGTAAAAATCACACAAGGAGCAATATTAACGTTCGAGGAACTTTCCACCCTTCTATGTCAAATAGAGGCTGTTATAAATTCGCGGCCTCTAACACCATTGTCCAATGCTCCTAATGATTGCGCAGCTTTAACACCAGGACATTTCTTGATTGGAACTGCATTATTAGAATTGCCAGAACTATTGTTAATAAATAATTCTCTTAGTCTTTCTTCTAGGTATAAGCTCTTATTGCAGATGAAGGAAACGTTTTGGAAGAGGTGGAAAGCACAATACCTGCCAACATTGCTGCATAGATCCAAAAGAACCAACAACCACCGTCACAACTTTTCTCCAGGGGAACTCGTCATCCTGAAAAATAAAGCATCACCTCCACTCCATTGGGATCTAGGAAGAGTCATCAAGTTGATTCCCGGACCTGACGGAATCGCCAGGGTCCTCCAACTTAAGACCTCTTCTGCTGGAACTCTTATTCGACCGGTGTCGCAGGTGATCCCTTTTCCAAGTATTTCGACTCCTGCTCCGGTGCCTTCCCGCCCCGCCCAGCCTGTTGATTCATGGGAAGCGGTAAAGGCGACAGCCGATCAGAAGTAGACAGTCATGTGACCAGAAAGAGAAACAAAACTCATTCTTTTTCTTTTTTTTATTATTAATTCTGTTTTTCTCTCTGAACTATTCGAAAAAAACGGAAGTAACTTTATTCTTGAATTCACATTCTCATATTCAGGCTGAATTCGTACAGCCAAGTAATCCATTAATTGTTATATTATTAAAACAATAAGTATTCTTCTGTTTATTCTTTATAATTCATTCAAGGCATAAAAAAAATGCCTTTATACGTATTCTGAATGTTTAAACCTGTGCTAAAATTTGTGAAAGATTCTGTTTTTGTTCATAAAATTCTGAAAGAAAATCTCTGATTAAAATCAACTATAGTCAGCAATCGGATTTCATATTTTGTTACTTGTATGGCCTAAAATGTTTCTTCAAGCGACCACAGGAAATGCAGGAGAGAGGTGAGTTAGCTTTTCTTAATATTGTGCATGCTAAAACTTAGTTTCGTTTTAATAAAATGTTTTTGATGCAGGTCAATTCTTTATGCATGAGTCTAGTTATAATTAATCAACAATATATATATAGTGTGTGTGTGTGTGTTCCTTTCACCGAAAGAGGCGGGGAGGAGTGGTAGAAAACGTATGCGCCCATAACAAAAAGAAATATTAGGGACATTCGTTTACGAAACAGGATTAAATGTGCTCTTACACTGACTCATATTGTTCAGGAGTAAGTTATTGTCATTTCGAAGAGAACTGTGCAACGAAGATTGGCAGAAAAGGGCCTGACATTCATCATACAGTTCACAAGTCTAAGCTCACAGAGGCTATGAAAAAAAAAAAAAAAAAAAAGACTCGCCTGGGCCCAAGACCATTGCCACATGACTGTGGAAGATTTGAGTAAGGTAGTATATGACACATATCAATAGTCTATTTTTGCAATTAATTTTTTTTTTTCAAATTCAGGTATGTTTTACACATGACTCAATTTTTGAAATTTTAGCCAATAAAAGCAGTTTCTTGAGGCGGCTTCCTGCAAATCAGTTCCATCCTGATGGCATTATACAAAGGGTTAAAAAACAATAAAGGTCAATCCTCCTAATGATGGAAAATAGTTGCTCCTAATGAAGAAAAAAAGAAAAAAAAAGAACATTTATAATTATTTCAGAAGCAAGTGAAAAGTGCTTAAAGTGAAAAGTGTATATTACCTAAGAAAAACACTTTTTTGTTTTCTTCTGAATAATTTAAAGAAATAAAAAGTTTTTACTATGGAAAAATAAATAAATATATGTATATACATATATATGCTATATTTTCTAAAATGAAAAAAAAAAAAAAAAAAAAAAAAAAATGTTACTTGTGAGTTAAAAATGAAAACTACTAACAGAGTATTTTTTTGTTTTATTATTTTATCTATAGTATAGTAATTTGATAACTTTTAAATGATTGGATTTTGTTTTTTCAATGTAAAAAACTAATCAATTTGTAAATGTCAAACAGATAATGAGTAACCTTTGGACAATTAATGCATGAAGATGCTTTTATAAAAAATGATTTATTGTGGAAAATCTGTTAGGTTTTGTATTACTTTTGGTTAAAAATAAAATAAAGGATATAGAACCGAATAGATTATAAAATTTTATTTTTAAAAACCAATGAATTATATAAATTGTGGTACGTTATTTGTAAGCTTTATATCGTTTATAGTAATATATACATATATATATATATATACATATAATAATGATAATAATAGTAATAGTAATATTTTTTTAGGCATCGGATTTTATAGATTAGTTTGTAAATGTGTTGAAGTATAAATTATGTTTTCAAGTATAAAGGGGCAATTATTATTATCTTACGTAACATTTGTTAAACATTATTTTTTTTTCTTTTTTTTTTTTTTTTTTTTTTTCTTTTATGATAGATTCAAAAAGTTCTGAAGTTTTAGTAAATCAAACAAAATACACTTAATGTGTCATGAAATAGAATTTGTAATTACAAAATAATAATAATAATAATAATAATAATAATAACAATAAAAATAACCGAAATTATGTGTATTTTGAGTACTGAAAATAATACCTCAAGATATTTTAGTTGAATATATTGTATTGAAACTGGTTATTTAAACCAGTTGTTAACACAAAATTATCACAATATTAATGAGGCAGTACTTTTTCAAGCATATTTCTCATAGTGTTATAAAGCAGCATACACGTGAAGCGTTCTCTAATTTTTTAAGCCTTCTGTAAAATATAGTTGACAACTTCCACGTTTTCCCAAAAGCATTTAAAGGATATTTTTATAGCGGTCGAATATAATAAAATTCTTACTTAAAAAGAGTGGCGAACACAAAACGTACAAATGGATATATCTACTCAATAATTTTCTTATCTGGATTTTAAAAACGATATGTTACATTAAAATGATATTTAAGTAAGCTATTAATTTAGAATATATATATTAATAATTTAAAAACAAATAAAGTAAATAAAAATGAAATCGTTTTAATTTAAAAAGAAACTTTCTGAAGAAGAAAAAAAGAAGTTTTTTCTTCGCTAAATTTACAGACTTAACTTATTTGATTCGCCTGCTTCATGTTACATTCTTTTATAAAAAAAAGGCAAAAACAAAGATTTAACATTCTTTACAACATTGAAGTTTTGTATTTCATCGCATGTTTCACGTTGAATGACATAAAAGAAACAAATTACTGTTTTCGTTTATGTTTAATTTGCTCTAAGTAATATATATATATATATAATAATTTTTTCTATAATTTTAAAATATTTGTGTCAAAACTATAAATTATTCGACTAACCACTAAGCAGTATTACTAAAATAAAAAATAAAATTATTAACTTAATCAAAATATTTCATTTGCCAAATGTTCAGTCTACAGAATTTCTAATTAAAAAAAAAAAAAAAAAAAACTTATGCTAGTGAAATTGAAAATACTTATCTATTATTGTATTTTAAACAAATATATATTAAATTTTAATATGTTTAATTATATCCTATTTACAGTAGAGCTTTTGTTCTCCTAGCCAAAACTAATTTCGAATTACGGGTTAACAAAGGTACAGTCGGTAACAAAAGGGTCCGAAACTTGCAAAAATCCCTGTGTAAAAAAAAGTACACTTCGTACGGTTCTGTTAAATAAATCCTTATCAAATCATGTTCTTAGGCTAACTAAGAAGAGGATTCGACAGGGATTTATTTAACAAAACTGTATGAAGTGTACTTTTTTTACATAGGAACTTTCGCTAGTGTTCGGACACTTTTGTTACCGACTGTAGTTCGGATAACGCCAAGCCCCTGAGGGCTGACAAATAGTCAACTCGCAAGCACTACGACATGCAGTCCTCAGTTGAATTGGACTTCCTGTGCTTCTCAGTTGCCTTTCTTTTAGGTTTTTATTGTTATACTTTATTTATTGTTTTATTTATTCATATTTTGCTGTGATTGTTTACGTTTACGCAATGAGTGCTAGACGGAGAAGAACTGTTTTGTCTTTGGAGGCTAAATTGCAAGCTGAATTAGATTCCCTGAAGGAGAGACAATGAAAAAAAATAATAAAAATAGACGTAGCTGTGGGAGAAGAGACTGTCGAAAAGTGGTGAATAAAGCGAACCGAAATCGAAGAATTGTGTTTACAGAAAGATAACGAGAGTGATAAAGGAAAAAATATGAAAACGGTAGAGTTTAAAAAACATCAAGAGCCTTGTTTATGTTGTTTACTCAGCTCTAGAGCATAGAGTCCCGTGAGTGCGCGCCTATGTTACAAGAAAGGCTATTGAATTCCATGAAAAGTTTAAAGATCAATTTACAGCAAGCATAAGGCGGCTTTTAAGCAAGGTATGGACTCAGGGAGCTAAACATTTCTTGTAAGATGTTACCATCCAATCATGGTATCGTATTAAAGTTCAAGAAAGAATTTATTTGAAGCTTTGATTAAACATCAAGATTTTTTAAAATAACAACTTTTTTTAAATGAGGAAACTGTTATATGCTTCTTTCAGAAATACTTATTTCTGAAAAAGTATTTTTCGCTCCTAGTTTTAAAAAGATGAAATTATAGAATCATACTCAGGGTTTCCTCAAATGCGACCGGTTATTGTAGGCTAAATAACTGATGATATGAAAACATGCCCAAGTCCCAGGATTTCAAAAATGTATTTATGTGTTACTTTTCCAATATCATACTTGTCAACTTAACCCGGAAGCTTGTTAGTCCTGGCAAGAACCATATTTATTTGCAACATTATAATTAAAAAACTTCAGAAGTTATGCAAAATTTACGATTTTCTTAACGTTGGAGAATAAGGCAAAATTTCACTTAAATGTGCAAGAAAAGCAATATTTTTATTGTAAAGTTGTAAGAACAAGTATCGTAAGTTATTCGAAATTTAAGATATTTGAACATATCAAAACTGGGCGATATTTCATATAAATATGCATTTTGAGGATTGTTGCATTGGAAATAGTAGCATGAAAAATAAACTATGAAATTGACCCCAATAAAATAAATTAAGAGGTTAGAATGAGATCAATATATCAAACATAATTGTGTGTAGCTATTGGGCGGTGATTTCCTTCTATTACTGTGTCAAACGTTTGATCAAATTCATTTCTCTTTGCATGAATATAATATGTCTTGCACTAGAAAATTATGAGAACATATACATATGATGGGGAACTGAGCTGAGTCCACCTATGCCAACAAGTTTTTATTTTATGCTCTTCGAAGATAACTTTATTATACATTTCAAAAATTTTTAATGGAAATAGCTGATTATGCATTTTGAAATCTTGAGCAACAATCAAAGACGACTTCGACAGATTTTCTGCTTTTACAACGATTGCGTAATATAATGGCAAAAAAGTGAAAAAGTTTCCAGTAAATAAAAAACTGAAAGATTATTATTATTATTATTATTATTTTTTTTGAGAAATAACTTTTTTACTTTGACAAATTTTACTATACAGTACTATATTTTATAATTTATGTATGTGTATAAATTATACATATATATATACAAATTAATAAATAATTGAATATAGGATACAAAACCAAATGAAAAAAAGTATAGTCATATAAATTGTATGAATTATAAAATATTTTCTAGACTTCATGTTTGATTCCTAATCGATTATAATTTCTCTGTTTTGTGTAATTAATGTGCGTATAAAAGCTTAAACAATAATGGTTTTATGTGGTTTTCCGAATAAGAAAAGAAATTCAAATGAAATAAAAATAAAATACTTAATTCAAATATTTCTGAAACGATTTACGTGCGGGAATATTATGACACTATAGTACAATGTGTGAAGTTAAAATTAATTTTCTTATTTTTTCAAAAGAACAATGAAAATTTGACAGCAGTCAAACTTGTATATTCAAATCAACAGAAAATATATAAATCTTTGAACCAATCAAAATAATTTATTATTTTTGATTAAGCAAAATATACTTTGTTATCACTACGAGGCATATGCATTTAACTGCTCTTTAATTAATATCAATTAAAAAAAAAAAAAAAAAAAAAAAAAAAACTTAAATTAAGAGTTTTAATTGAATTAAATGATTTTAATTGAATTAAAGAAAATATGCAATGCCATCGGTTGAACATTTTATTCACTAGTTGATTATAACATAAAACCATTTAAATAATAACTTCATGAAAAAAGCACTTTAAAACACGTAAAAATTTAAAAGCATATTTAATTGAAAACGATACATAGACATATTTCTAAGCTTTTCGCCATGATTAACAGCGCAACATCAGGAAATCTACATAATGTGGTCTGACAAAATGTGTAGCTATACATTCAAGTATACATACATACATACATATATATATATATATATATATATATATATATATATATATATATATATGTACTATAATATCAGGTGAAAAATACAGTTAAACCCATCTGGAAAACAGTCAAAACGCTAAAATTTTATGCTTATGTCGGTTGGAGCTGCCCTTGGTTCACAAAGAGGCAACATTCGATATCCGAAATTATTAAGTAGATTGCGTAAAAAAAAGTCATTTGGAGGGTAACTGGAAAAGCTGTGTTGGCGGTAACAACTGTTCAAACAAACTTGTAGCAGTAAATAGGAAACAATCTTTTGTGAAGTCAGTGAATGGGAACTGTAAAAGCTGGACTGGTGGTAACAACTGTTGGAGAATGATGTAGAATACTCCACAAAAAACTTGTATGGAATTTGCAAAAATTAAGAAACATATAATCTACAGAAAAATAAATAAAAGTTAAATATATGGTTGTATAAGAAAATTCCAAATTTTTGGTAGGAATGCTGAATTAATAGCATTGTGACATTTTGTAATATTTACTGCTTTCGAAATTAACAGCTCTGTTACATTTTGTGGAAATGCGATAATTCCTGCTTGATCCCAGAGGTGTATAGCAACGGAATTATTGTATATGAAATATTTTTTTCTTCTTTTATAGTCAGTAACTAAAGTGTCTGAACACTAGCAAAAATTCCTATGTAAAAAGGTACACTTCATACAGTTTTGTTCAATAAACCCTTGTTTAATCCTGTTCTTAGTCAGTGTAAGAAAATGATTCGATAAGTATTTGTTTAACAGAACCGTAAGAAGTGTACATTTTTTACATAGGAATTTTTGCTAGTGTTCGGAAACTTTATATACTAAGAACTGTACTTTGTATACTAAGAACTGTACACTTCTTAGTATATAAATATATATATATGCGAGATATGATCTCGCTATACGTTTCTAGCAAATTTTATTTTTAATAGGTTCTTTGTAAACGTCCACTTGACGATATATTCTTAAAAAAGATAGTTAAAAAAATAATGGATATTTAAAACATCTGATTATAGAGACATTTATTTAAATATAATTAGGATATTTTTGTTTTATGTTTTTCGAAGAAAACTTTATTATACATTTCAATGTATTTTTTACGTAGTAAAATAGCTGTTTATACGTTTTGAAATATAAGTCATAAATCATACTCATAAATTTCAATAGCAGAATTCAAAAGTCAGGACAAACTTTAAAAATGAATAAGTTGAAAACGAATCAAGATCCAAAGATACGGTTTGCACCAAACGGATGGAAAAAAAGCCGGGTTTTGTGTGGCAAAGGAAAAAAAATAGTTCTGTTGGCGACCAACAGATGGCGCTGTAGTATTTCTTATGTAGGATTATGCAAAGCAACATATGATATAAAAAGGAATAACTACAGCAGATAATGGTAGTCGAAGCTTATATGCATCGAAATATCGCATTCTCAGTCGTTACTTTAATTACGCATGGCCTCCAAGATCTCCCGATCTGACACCCTGTGACTTTTGGCTGTGGGGATTCTTGGAAGTCAAAAGTGTACCGCGACCAACCAGCATCACTAGCAGCACTGAAAGATGCCATCCGCCAAAGTGTGTCTGCCATAATGCAATAAAAGCTAATAAATGCTGTGAACGATATGGTGAATCATCTCACAGCTGTACTTCTGAATGATGGACATTGAACAGTTACTGTAGTAGTACTAATTAACTGTATTTAAGCTGACTTGTTGGTTGTCAACATTTTTTTTCATTTGTAAATCATCTTTTGGTGAAATAAAACACTATAGCGCCATCTGTTGGTCGCCAACAGAACTAATTTTTTTCCTTTGCCACACAAAACCCGGTTTCTTTTTCATCCGTTTGGTGCAAACTGTATCTTTGTATCTTGATTCGTTTTCGAATTATTCATTTTTAAAGTTTGTCCTGACTTTTGGACCACCCGGTATTTGGCGATAGAAAATGTAATATGAAAATCTGTATATTTTCGTTTGATGTATATTTTCGTTTTAAATATCAGATCTATGTTTTTGTAGTATATATTGTACTAATATTGCTTCACATTATTAATTGCTCTCTTAATATACATTATTAAAATAAGCATCAATTTTGGAAAAAAAGAAATATATTCGTGAGATAACCTGGCAATCATTATTTTTATTTATTTATTTTTTTTTTTTTTTGGCCAAGGATGATAGATATCACAACCTTTCCGAAAACTTTTTAATAACCATCAAATAATTTAAAAAAAACAAAAAGCAAAAAATGTACTTTATAGTTAACGTTCAACATTCAAAGGAAGAAAATTAAAGCCAGGGTTGCATTTTTTTTTATTCTTACTATTTAATTTTAAATTCTGTTTAATATATATTTTTTAAAGAAACTAATCGGAGCAGATTTGATAATGTCCCTGCCAAAAAAAAAAAAAAAAAAAAATGGTATATTTAATTCCTATTTAATGGTATATTTAATCCTATAAATCATATTTAATTCCTATCAAAATCATGGTTATTTTAATGTCCATTAAGAGAGCAATCGATAATATGAAACAATATTTTGTACAATATGTATTGCAAACATATACATTTGGAATGTATAAATGCTTGCATTACATTTTTAACCTCTAAATAAAATATCGCGAAATACGACAGATACCTAATATAAGCCAAACAATCGCTAAAATGTTTCTCGCCGCTTTTTTTCATTTATGTGACATTCACGTAATTTAGCGCATTTGACCATTCACACACATCGTTAAACCAGTGAACATTTGGTGGCTGCGACCGCAATTAACATTGAATGTTTGAACCAGCGAGTTCTACTGATTAACCTGTGAATTAAAAATGGCTGACAAGCTCACTTTTTGAAATACTGGTGTTCCATTGTGGAGTCAATGAGACTTTACTTATTAAATTTTATTGCGCTTTGCTCCGCTATTTCAGTGATTTAACTGAATAATTGAAAGTTTAAATTTATTTAGCGAACATTATCAGCCATTAAAAATTATGGCAAGTAGCGCAATATACAGCCGCTGAGGAAATGCAAATGACATTTGATTATTCGAGTTTCATTATACTGATTAGAAAGATGGTTCATTGAAAAGAAATTGTTGAAATTGTTATATATTCGCATTGGAAATCTGCTTTTGTACATGACTTCCTTGACGATATTTAAAATTTGGCACCGCGATAGCTAGGACGTATCCCGCCAAGGTCTTTAAGCTATTGCGATAACCTCTTAAATTCATTGCCAAAATCGCAAAAAGTATTAATGGTCGCTATGGAGAACCATTACTAAAACAGTAACCATATTGCTTTGCGGACGTTAAATTTAAGAAAATAAAAAACACATAAGCTATTTATTTAATAAAAATTAATATTTTATGAACAAATAAAGAATAATAAAAATAGTAATAATAAACGCTATTATGGCGTCAGTTTTATATTTAAAATAAATAATAATAAATAAAAAATAAATAAAAAAATAAATAAATCATGTCATAGGTTTCATTTTTCAATACTTTTTATTCGCATGAGTAAAGACATGTTTCTTTTTATGTAAAAAATGAATGAATAAATAAATAAACATTAAGTAAAAATTGTCAACACTTAATTTTATTATCAACAGCTTGAAAATTTAATTTAAGTAAATAATATTTAAAAAAAAAACGAGAAAAATTGCATGAAACGTAATTTTTTAAAAGTTCTAATAGGAATATCGGAAATATATGTTGCAAATATGCACGTATTTCTTTTTATAGAAAAGATTTCGAAACTAAACGTGTCATAGTTTGTACTGTACGTCAAATACAGACAGGCAAATTATTTCTTCTATTAATATAGATACCTTTTCGAAATTTGAAATTTAGCACTGAAATAGCTCAAACGTTCTTCACCAATGGCTTTACTTACGCGATAGATATAGTCATTTTAGTACATCACAAAAATGGAAAAAAAGAAAAAAAATGTTATAAATAGGAATAAAAAGAAACATGAGAATTAATATATAAATAAGTAAAATGTCGTCATGGAGGTCCTTTAGAAATACCGTATCTTATCTATTTACCTCCACTTTAATCTTTAATTCATATAATTTAAATATTTCTACCTTTCGAAATTTCTTCATTTTAGGAACTTTCCTTTAGAATGCGCATAAAAAAAGTCACAATTTTATAAACAGTTATTAATATTGCCTCACAAACACATAAACTGATATATTTGTTGATTTTTTCTATACCAATTCCTTTTTAGCTAAAATTTGTTCATCCGTGCGAAGCCGGGCGGCTCAGCTAGTATATAATAATAATAATAATAATAATAATAATAAGTAATTACTATTAGTAGAGTTTAAATAGTTAATATTTTGATTACTTCTAGCTTGATATGCAGCACTTAAATTTAATTTATCGGTTCTATAGGACATTTTTATTTTAAGTATTAGATTATAGTTTAATTTAGTAACTCTCTCTACAGTGTCTTCTTTAAGACAATGCGACTATCTGACACTATAAATACAATAATTTAAATAAATTTATATAACTCTTTCAATCCTTCAGATTTAACACATCTACCTTAAAACTACCAAATTAATTACTAAATAAAGTTTCCAAATAGATTCAGGCATTAAAAAAAATAAAAAATAATAATAAAAAAAAAAAAAATCTAAACACTAATCAAATTAACATAGCTAAGTCCATACAGCATTATAAACCATGTTTCAATATATTTGCTTAAAATTTTAATTTTATCCGACAGAGTTAAACTACACTGAGATATTCTTAGAAAATACTATACAGTGCAAATATGTAATAATGTTCAATACATTTCAAAACTGTTAGTACCACGCATGTAGAATATATCATATGATTTCTGAATTCCTTTGGAACTTTTATGATATTTATATTTAAAAAAAGCATTTGATAGTCTTCGTGTAAGCCTATTATTACCGTTTGTAGAGTTGCACTATACAATAACATGTTATCTTGTCAAAAGTAAATCAATTTTAATTTAATTTAATTTCTATGGCTATTTCAAATATTTTTAAGTTACGTATTAATATAATTTAGTTTGTCAATTTCCCTCCACCTCATCTTCTTTAATCGTTTGAGTCCCAGGCAGTATTGAAAAAAACACTGTCGAAGAATCCGAAACAGCGGAACCGCGCTTTCTCTAAAAGAGTACGCAAAGATCCAAGCAGCGGGATAGCGCTTTGTTTGTTTCACATCGATGAATCCCAATCGGAGCAATAACGCTTCTTCTATTTGTTAGGTAACGCGATTCTCGTCTTTTTCTCATCGCTCCGTCACAGTTATTGCAGTTTGCAAAGGGATCGGACGTATTCTTGCGTAAGTGTTTCTCATTGTTAATAATTGTGTGTTTCACAATGATTAGACGTACTTGCTTCAGTAAATCTGAGCGCGCGACTTCAACAATCAGTAACGCACAGTCAGTTGTCCACAATGTTCGAAATGTACTGGGTTTTCGCGACATAAAATCTCAATAGCGCGATCGTGCTGCTTGAGACTCAATCGGTTAACAATTATTGCTTGTAACACTAAAAATAGAATTAACAAAAATCTATTTTCAGTGATTATTTTTTATTATTTTACATTTACAAAATATACCAAGGAATAATATGTTGCTGCAATTTCAATTAATTACTAAATTTAGATTTAAAAAAGTTTTATTTTATTGAAAAAAGCAATTATTCTAAAAATGATATATTAGATAATCAATTATAAATGAATGAATTAAGATAGTAGGACGCATTTGGTTTTAAATTATTTTCTGTAGTCTGATATTTAATCCGACAAAATTAAACTACACTAGAAAATCATAAAAATGCTGTGTAAAATGCAGCATATCCACTATATTTCTTAAATGTCGGTATCATACAGTAGAGGATATATATATTCAAGATTTTTAAATTTCTTTGAAACTTTTACCCTTAAAAATCTGATTGCTATCATTATGTTCCAGACTGTTTATAAATAATAATAATAATATATATTATAATAATATATTTTTTATAAAGTCGTACTTTTTTTTAGGTGTACAAGAAGACTTCTCGTTGTATGCTTCTGTCTAAAATATTATTATTATTATTATAATTTTTTTTTTACAAAAATTGTTTCGAGGATGACATTTCTTCTATTTTCATGAAAAAAAATAATTATGTCCGAAATTTAAACAATATTATTTTTCAATACACGCTTTTTCTATCAAATAACCAGCTTCCTCATTATTTCATTAATATATATATATATATAGTTTTAAATAAGCTACTTCGTCCAACTACAGACTTAGCAGTATTTCAATTTCTTATTACGTAGTTTTAGGAATGACCCAAAGCATATTTGCTTATAGAATTTAACAAAAGAATGATAATAAAATTAAACTCCAGATTTTGAGGGTTTTTTTTTTTTTTTCTTAAAGGGTACGTGTTTTATATCAATAGTATTAAAAAAAAAAAAAAAAAAAAAACACAGTTTTTAACAAAATGCATGCTATTAACTGTAAGAAGAACATAACATTAGATAAAAATGTATTTTACCATCACCTTAATTCCAACATTATAAATTTTATTTGAATTATTAATTTTACACTCTCTTTTTCAAACTAACGACAACATACTTAAAAAATGTAAATGAGACATTGATTCTTGAAATGATTTAATAAAATATTCTGAAATATATTACCAATTATTTCATTTTTTGGTTAAATAATTAATTTTTGTCTGAATTATTCTTTCTATTAGTACTTATTATTACTCTTTACGATATGTTATTTAAACATCATTTTCATAACCCACGAGTTATTTTAGTAAATTCTAGACATTTTTATATTTTTCATACTTTTTAATTTTATATCTTGGTACCTAAAAATCAATATCTTGCAACACTAGAGATGATTATGTTTAGAAATATCATTCACTACTATTTGCTTGTATTTAAAAATGCATAATTTATAAATTTTAATTTCGAACAATACGAAAACTTCTAGCACTCGAGGGAAAATTCTATTTACGTGAATCAGGTAAATCTCCATCACTGTGTTTCATTATTCACCCAGAATACTGTTATTGAAGAGCTTTAAATAAATAAGGAAGATGCAAATATATATGCTTTACGATTATTTGTTTGGTTTCATTTATTTAAATTTATTAATTTGTTAAAGTTATTTTGTTAAATAAAGAATACGACAGATTATTTCAATTGTTCTTATTAAACAGCCTCATACAAGATTTTGTATAAAATGAAATATACATGTTTATACTTAACAAGGTCAAAATTAATGATAATATTTTCAAATATTTTTTGTTTAAAGGTCGATTTTTTTTTTTTTTTTTTTAAAGCATTATTTTGGTTTTTGCCAGTCTTATGCTCTAAAATATGTTAATAAAGTATTTTGTTTGTTTCAATTGAGGAAAAATAGCTTTTTAACAAAATAATTTGGTTGCTGTAAACTATTTTTTATAATTTTAATGAGAGTAAAGTGTTTTTTATTCATGTTTCATTAAAGCATATAATCTAGTATTTATATTAAAAAATTTGCTTAACCTGTTGGCAGCCAGTGTCCTCATTTGAGGACAGCTAATAAAATGGCACGTATATTTTAATATTTCCTTAGAATGATTTCTGCTCTTTAGTGACGGTTTATAGTGTCACTCTAAATGATCCCTGAAAGTTCTATGTGCCTACTATTAATTATTATTTCATAATTTGGATAGTCATTTTATGATTTTTCATTCGTCGCACATATATTGGTTTTTTGCGCAGGTATAGTATTAACTTAAATCAAGTTGAATAGTAATATATATTATAATACTTTACTTTCAAGATCTTTGCTATCATACAATACGAAATTAATCTGTTATCTCAAAGTTTTTCTATGTCGAAGTTTTCTCGCTAGAGCACTAAATGAGGATAGGCTTTAAATTTAAAACTATCGGAAGAATTGTTTAAGTCAATATATTTTACTGTCAGTTGTCTATATTAATTTAGAAGTGAAATAATCAGATAATAATATTTCGCAAAATTAATTCGGGCATTACGGGGTTAAAGCATAAAGTTTTTATTATAGCTGATATACAAATGTTGACAATTGTTGTCATGTCATATACGAATGTTGTCATTCCCTTCCTTCAAGCTATATTGCAACAATACAATGCCTAGGAACATATTCCTGGGAATTGTTAAGGTTTCTACACTTGATACGTAATCGATTAAATGTGTGTAATATTACACAGGTGAACGTTTTCAACAAAATTCCTCGTTCCATACTTAGAAAGTGAATTTTGAGTTCGCTTACAAGAAAACCGCAATGTTCTTCCTCAAGTACAAATAGGAAATATTATTCTTTCTAAGCTACGCCGTGTAGCAGTTACTGTTTTAGATCATTGTAACATCACCAAATACTAATTTTTGATATGTAATTATATTTTATTTATCTGTAATATAACCATTTACATGTATGAATACTAGTCATTTTTACGTTAATCAGTATTTGTTTGTCTGAACTTGCAATTTTTTACATAAATCAGTGCATGTTTTCTTATTATAGTTACTCATAAACTTATTATGTTTAATTTATAACGAAGCATATTCTTATCTCAGTCTTTTCGATTCTGAGTTGAGAAGCAATTATAATCAATCATTACCGTTTATCCGCCATTTTTGGGGAAGGCGAGCACAGAAAAAATGCAGACTGTTGCTATATTGAGGATTTATGGTATTTTTAAGTGTGCTATAAAACTTATAGTTACCTTATTTATTTATTTTTTTTTAATTATTCATTATTATTTTAATGCAATTATGATTAACCGTCACTATTTAAACACGATTTTGCATAATGTTTTAATTAATCAATCGATTATATTGTCCAATCGGTTTTTATGACTCTAATTTAAATAATGCTCGATTATTAAATTTATTGGCAATCGACTTGCTCGTTTAAACTACTGGATTATGCTTACAGATGAAGTTTTATTATGGCCACCTTGCACATTTGTCAATTCAATTTCGGTAATTTCTTGTGAAAAATATTCAGAAATTATTCAACACAGGTAAAAAAAAAAAAAAAAAAAAAAAAAAAAAAAGCTATTTTGAAGGTTTTACTGGTATTATGAAGAAAAATGAAAGCAGTAGAAGGTTTCCTTAATATTATGGATACTTAAGAATTGTACTCCCAAGTTTACTCCCAAGGATACTTAAGAATTGTCATTTTAATGAAAATTTATATTAAAGTATTAATGATTAATTTTAAACTATTTATTGGATTGGTATATATACATATATATATATACACACACTTATGTTTGTGAAAATTGAATGAAAAAATGATAAGGCTGAGTTGAAATTTTCAGTAAAAGCAAATTATAGAGCGCTAAGCAAACGATTAAAATGTCAGAGTCACCACATATACATTGGCTGAATAACGCTTTATGAGTTTTTGCTGAAACCGTATAAATGGAGAGTTGTAGTGGGGCGTTGAAAATAATCCACTCTCATCTACTTGAGGTAAACATTAGGTGAGACGTGACAAAACCTCTTCGACGAAAGAAAGTGGCATTTCAATAACTTATGGAATCATTGGCCTTCGTAAAAAAGGATTTTGTATCGTTCAGTAACAGTTCTTATTCAGCGTAATAGCAACATATTGACGCAAGTTTTGAAACAGTAGGCCGAAAATATTCAGACAACTCGGAAACCCGGCTGTGGATCCCGAAAGATGAAGTGAATGAGCGATGATAGGCACCTGGACTGCATAAAGCTGACGGATCACATAGCTTCATATAGACAGCTGGCAGCATTTTGGTCCACTACTAAAAGTGCATCAATATCTGGTTCATCTCCCTCACGAAAAACCATCGATGCCTGCGTCTACAATGGGCTCATGGACATAGAGACTTGCGTGAAAATTGGCAACAAGTGGTTGTGTCTGATGAATCTCACTTTAATTTGTGCTTTCATAAAGAAGAATACGTGTTAAACGTTGTGCCGGTGAACTCTACTTTCCGGAATGCATTCAGAGTGTACTATCATCATCAGGGAGGCACCTCAATGAAGGTTAAAAAAAAACAGCGAGATATTTCAAGACTAGGAAAACGTAAAGTAGCTTAGTTTCTTAAATCTTTCCACGAGAACAAATAAATCCCAGCCTCTGCAGCTCTGAAGTCCAAATAAAAAAATATTCAGCTGCAAAGGAAAAACTATTAAATTACAAAATGTTGTACTGATATAGAAAGATTACTTATTACAAAAGTAAAAAAAAAAAAAAAAAAAAAAAAAAAAAAACACCAACACACATAAAAATGAAAAAAATATTCTATTTTCTTTAATAAGAATTTTTAGATATATTTGCAAATTTTGATAAACCGTTGGTAAACCTATCATAATAAAATTGAATTTATTTTCTAGTATAATTAATTTAAAATCAAGAATTTTAAAGCACTAAATCTGACTTTAATTTTTTAGACATAACAAAAAACATAACATATATACTTTTAAATCATATGTTAAAATAAAATTTCCTGTTAAGAGTCATATTTGATTCAAAACGAAATAAGTATTAGAAAACTAAAGACGAAAAATATTATACTTTAGATCAGATAACGCATTTCTTGATATATAGAAACTGCACCTTTGCAACTCAAGAACAATTTCTACATTTTACAATAATCAATGCTCAGATAAATTGACATTTTCTTCTTTTTTTTTTAAGACAATAAAAAACATTTTATAACGATTTTCGACGCGGGCGTTTCTTTTAAAATGGAATAAGATATTTTCGCCTCTATACTTAACATATGGAGAGTATTTTCTGTGCGATGAATATCAAAGAAAATTCAAATAAAAAGAGATTTAAAATTACTTTCCAAATAGATATTTTTTTGCATTGAAGGTTAAGTTCCTATTTCAACAGGTGTTAAGGATATTTGTTAGATTACCGACAATGAAAGCAGTATGCAGTAAACAGAATTTATCTCTTATTTCCAAAATAAGAGATTTTCACATATTTATAAGATTGGTTTCGATGTAGAAATTGATATTTACTTTAATCTTTAGAGACAATTCAATAATTATACATGACAGTATATGCATATTTTGCTGTAAAACATGTTATTTTTTTTTTAAATAACCGAATTTGTGATTTTTATTGCTGTTATTGTTTTTGTCTTGGTTATATATATACAATTTAAAGAAATTTTAAATTTTGAGAAAGTTGTGTCCTGAAATCTCCCTAATTAAAAACACTTATAATCTCCAATCCGAAGGAGTTTCTAGGAAAACATATATATTTTACAAATTTTAAATTATTTTCAGTATAACATTTAAATCTGTGATATTCTGAAAATTTTAGCTAATTTTCTTGATTAGATCATTAATTTAAAAATTAAGTAATCGAATTGCTTTTAAAACGATTTAAAAAAGAAAAATAAATAAATAAATAAATGAAATAAATAATTAATTAATAAAAAAAAAATGAATAAATAAATAAAAAAACGAGTGATTTTTTTTATTATTTTTTTTTAATTATTTATTATTCATTTATTTATTTATTTCCAAAATATTTATGATTTAATTCTATTGTTGGTTTTACACATTTTCTACAGTTAATCCATTTTTTAAATGCGTATTTTACAAGTTTGTAATTTAATTTTAAAAGAAATACTTATTTTATGTTATCCGGTATAATTATTTACGTATTGGAAGTATTATCAACTAATTTCAATCCTTATAAACCATGTAATATTTCGACTGATGTAGAGAATGATTTAGAATATCTACTAAAAGAACCTATCATGACATAAACGAAAATCGAATAATTTCAGCATGGATTGTTTTAATGAATAAATTATGTCATACTCAGTTATTTTCTGTGCATTTAATTCTCTACTAAAGTACTAAAAATAAATTTATGTTCATTAAAAATAAAAAATAAAAAAAATTATAAAGGATTTTTTTCTTTCTTTCATTTTTTTCTAATTATTAAACATAAGAATTAATGAAACCCAGGAGGTGTTTTCTAGTTATGTTATTACTTTCATTTTCTTTTTTTTTTAATGATTATCTAAAAATCTGGAGGTAGTAAAAATGTTATAAATATTTTTATGAAATTCTAATCTTGGGATCCCGTCTTTTCACACAGATCAGTAAAACTGAACTAATTAAAAGAAGAAACCACATTAAAATCCTACTATCCTAAATGAGGATATATATATATATATATATACTGAAAATTAAGACATTGTCCTTCATAATGATATTTTAAAAATATCCCGATGGATTTCCTGAGAGATTTATTTAAAAATAAAATATTTATATAGTACCTTGTAAGGATCATATACACTGGAAAATTCTCTAATCGAAATGAACAAAACATTTTTTTTTTCCTTTTCTACTTCTAGTATTTAGTATTTGTGTCACAAACGTTTCTTGTAGGATTTGAAATAAGAATTTACCAAACAAAAAATTAAGCACAAACCAGTTGAGGAAAAATTCTATAAAACTTTTATCAAAATCATGCAATATGAAAAAATAACTTACATATAATTATAATAAATTAAACTAATATTTATAATTATGAACATTATAGCAATAATTTACAAATATTAATTATCTTTATTAAAGCATTTCTCTTTTTTTTATGTATCTTTTTACACAAAACATTAAAATGCATAATAATAATAATAATAATTTTAATATATACATAAATCTGTAAATATAACATGTTATTTTTAACGTATATAGGAAAAGTAACTTAAATTGTTTCAAATTAGAAAAATAAATTAACACGCACACACGTACATTGGGTTGACAATTTAATGTGGACAGTTGACATTTTATCGTTTTTATGCCACTTATAATTCCTAAAATCTTTCATATGTTACTAGAATGCATTTTTATTACACTTTAATATACAACACATTATTTTAAGTGATTTAAAGAAAAAATATTGAGCTCAGGGGGATTTTTGTGACAGTCACTTCAATGTATTCTGTAGAGTATCATATTATATAATATTGTACGTAATTCAACGTATAATATTGAACGTGCTTTCAGGATCAAAAGAACTGAGATTTAGTGTGCCTTCTAATGCATCTTTAATAACGTAAGTAAAGCTTGATTATTGAGTAACAATTCTATTAATTTTGACTACATTTTTATAATTGGATTATTATAATTATTATTATTATTATTATTGTAATTTCAATACGTCATAGGAAGTGGCATTTCTCAGAGAAAAGAATCAGAAATTAAAACTCTCCTTCAGCATACACAACATTCCCAGAGAAAGGTCGCAGATATTGTTTGGTTTTCTAAATCCGTTGTAAATAAAATAAAAGTAAATTATATATATATATATATATATATATATATATATATATATATATATATATATATATGTTCCTTTCACCGAAAGAGCTGGGAAGAGTGGTAGAAAACGTATGTGCCCATAACAAAAATAAGTATTAGGGACATTTGTTTACGAAACAGGATAAAAAGTGCTTTTACACTGACTCATATTGTTCAGGAGTATTTTTTTTTTTCAATTTCAGGTATGTTTTACAGATGAGTCAATTTTTGAAATTTTAGCCAGTAAAAGCAGTTTCTTGTGTCGGCTTCCTGCAAACCAGTTCCATCCTAATGACATTACACAAAGGGTTAAAAAACAGTGAAGGTCATTCCTCCTAATGATGGAAAATAATTCCTCCTAATGACGAAAAAAAAAAAAAAAAGAACATTTATAATTATTTCAAAAGCAATAATATTTCAACCATTAAAGTGAAAAGTGTATATTACCTAAGAAAAATATTTTTTTGTTTTCCTCTGAATAATTTTAAGAAATAAAAAGTTTTTACTATGGATAAATAAATAAATATTTGTATATACATATATATGCTATATTTTCTAAAAAAAAAAAAAAAAAAAATGTTACTTGTGAGTTAAAAACAAAAGCTACTAACAGAGTATTTTTTCTTTTATTATTTTATCTATAGTATAGTCATTTAATAACTTTTAAATGAGTGGATTTTTTTTTTTTTTTTTTTTTTTTTTTTTAACACGCTTTTAATAGCTTCAACTGTATGTGTGTTATGTGTGTATGTATGTTTGTATGTATGCTTGTATGTATGTTTGCATGTTTGTAACCGCTCTGGGAGCAAACAAAAAATCTATATTGTAAAAAAAAAGACATTTTCCTACGTGAACACCGTGGCGTTGAGCTATAGCTCCTCGCTACGAACCTAATGGTCTAGCATTCGATCCCAGTCAGGGGAGATTTTTTTAAAATGGTTTTTGTTTAATTCTAAGTTATTTTAATTAAAGATTTAAATGTATGTAAGTATTATTGTGTGTCACTCACACGATTTTCTCTTACCCTGAATTTAATACTAAGATAGATATTTTGTGTTTTTTAGTTCACATTTCTATAAAAGGGTGTTCTTTAATTTTTTAAAACTATAATATTATAAGCTCCACGTGTATGTATGTTTGTATGTTTGTAACCGCTCTGGGAGCAAACAAAAAATCTATATTGTAAAAAAAGTCTTTCCCTACGTGAACGCTGTGGCTTTGAGGTAAAGCTCCGCGCTACGAAACTAAAGGTCTAGCATTCGATCCCATTCAGGGGAGATTTTTTTAAAATGGTTTTTGTTTAATTCTAAGTTATTTTAATTAAAGATTTAAATGTATGTAAATATTATTGTGTGTCACTCACACGATTTTCTCTTACCCTGAATTTAATACTAAGATAGATATTTTGTGTTTTTTAGTTCACATTTCTATAAAAGGGTGTTCTTTAATTTTTTAAAACTATAATATTATAAGCTCAACGTGTATGCATTTTTGTATGTTTGTAACCGCTCTGGGAGCAAACAAAAAATCTATATTGTAAAAAAAGTCTTTCCCTACTTGAACGCTGTGGCTCTGAGGTAAAGCTCCGCGCTACGAAACTAAAGGTCTAGCGTTCGATCCCAGTCAGGGGAGATTTTTTAAAAAATGGTTTTTGTTTAATTCTAAATTATTTTAATTAAAGATTTAAATGTACGTAAATATTATGGTGTGTCACTCACACGATTTTCTCTTACCCTGCATTTTAATACTAAGATAGATATTTTGTGCTTTTTAGTTCACATTTCTATAAAAGCGTGTTCTTTAACTTTTTAAAACTATAATAATTTTTCAATGTAATAAACTAATTAATTTGTAAATGTCAAACAGATAATGAGTAACCTTTGGACAAATAATGCATAAAATTGCTTTTATAAAAATTAATTTATTGTGGAAAATCTGTTAGGTTTTGTATTACTTTTGGTTAAAAATAAAACAAATGATATAGAACCGAATAGATTATAAATTTTATTTTTAAAAACGTTAACTTTTCAATGAATTATATAAATTGTGGTAAGTTATTTGTAAGTTTTATATCGTTTATAGTAATATATATACATATAATAATGAGAATAATAGTAATAGTAATAATTTTTTAGGCATCGAATTTCATAGATTAGTTTGTAAATGTGTTGAAGTATAAATTATGTTTTCAAGTATAAAGGGGCAATTATTATTATCTTACGTAACATTTCTTAAACATTTTATTTTTCTTTTATGACAGATTCATAAAGTTCTGAAGTTTTAGTAAATCAAACAAAATACTCTTAATGTGTCATGAAATAAAATTTTTAATTACAAAATAATAATAATAATAATAATAACAATAATCGAAAATATGTGTATCTTGAGTACTGAAAATAATACCTCAAAGATATTTTAGTTGAATATATTATATTTTAACTGGCTATTTAAACCAGTTGTTAACACAATATTAATGAGGCAGTATTTTTTCAAGCATATTTCTTATAAATGTTATAGAGCAGCATACACGTGTACCGTTCTAATATTTTTTTAAGCCATCTGTAAAATATAGTTGGCAACTTCCACGTTTTTCCAAAAGCATTTAAAGGATATTTTTATAGCGGTCGAATATAATAAAATTCTTACTTAAAAAGAGTGGCGAACACAAAACGTACAAATGGATATAACTACTCAATAATTTTCTTATCTGGTTTTTAAAACCGATATGTTACATTAAAATGATATTTAAGTAAGCTATTAATTTAGAATATATATATTAATAATTTAAAAACAAATAAAGTAAATAAAAATGAAATCGTTTTAATTTAAAAAGAAACATTCTGAAGAAGAAAAAAAGAAGTTTCTTCTTCGCTAAATTTACAGACTTAACTTATTTGATTCGCCTGCTTCGTGTTATATTCTTTTATAAAAAAGGCAAAAACAAAGATTTAACATTCTTTACAACATTGAAGTTTTGTATTTCATCGCATGTTTCACGTTGAATGACATAAAAGAAACAAATTACTGTTTTCGTTTATGTTTAATTTGCTCTAAGTAATATATATATATATATATAATAATAATTTTTCTTATAATTTTAAAATATTTGTGTCAAAACTATAAATTATTCGACTAATTACTAAGCAGTATTACTAAAATAAAAAATAAAATTATTAACTTGATCAAAATATTTCATTTGCCAAATGTTCAGTCTACAGAATTTCTAATTAAATAAAAAAAAAAAAACTTATGCTAGTGAAATTGAAAATACTTATCTATTATTGTATTTTAAACAAATATATGTTTAATTATATCCTATTTACAGTAGAGCTTTTGTTCTCCTAGCCAAAACTAATCTCGAATTACGGGTTAACCAAGGTACAGTCGGTAACAAAAGTGTCCGAAACTTGCAAAAAATTCCTATGTAAAAAAAGTACACTTCGTACGGTTCTCTTAAATAAATCCTTATCAAATCATGTTCTTAGACTAACTAAGAAGAGGATTCGACAGGGATTTATTTAACAAAACTGTATGAAGTGTACTTTTTATTCATAGGAACTTTCGCTAGTGTTCGGACACTTTTGTTACCGACTGTAGTTCGGATAACGCCAAGCCCCTGAGGGCTGACAAATAGTCAACTTGCAAGCACTACGACATGCAGTCCTCAGCTGAATTGGACTCCCTGTGCTACTCAGTTGCCTTTCTTTTAGGTTTTTATTGTTTTACTTTATTTTTTGTTTTATTTATTCATTTTGCTGTGATTGTTTACGTTTACGCAATGAGTGCTAGACGGAGAAGAACTGTTGTGTCTTTGGAGGCTAAATTGCAAGCTGAATTAGATTCCCTGAAGGAGAGACAATGAAAAAAATAATAAAAATAGATGTAGCTGTGGGAGAAGTGACTGTCGAAAAATGGTGAATAAAGCGAACCGAAATCGAAGAATTGTGTTTACAGAAAGATAAAGAGAGTGATAAAGGAAAAACTATGAAAACGGTAGAGTTTAAAAAACATCAAGAGCCTTGTTTATGTTGTTTACTCAGCTCTAGAGCATAGAGTCCCGTGAGTGCGAGCCTATGTTACAAGAAAGGCTATTGAATTCCATGAAAAGTTTAAAGATCAATTTACAGCAAGCATAGGGCGGCTTTTAAGCAAGGTATGGACTCAGGCAGCTAAACATTTCTTGTAAGATGTTACCATCCAATCATGGTATCGTATTAAAGTTCAAGAACAAATTTATTTGAAGCTTTGATTAAGCATCAAGATTTTTTAAAATAACAATTTTTTTTTTTTTAAATGAGGAAACTTTTATATGCTTCTTCCAGAAATACTTACTTCTGAAAAAGTATTTTTCGCTCCTAGTTTTAAAAAGATGAGATTATAGAATCATACTCAGGGTTTCCTCAAATGCGACCGGTTATTGTAGGCTAAATAACTGATGATATGAAAACATGCCCAAGTCCCAGGATTTCAAAAATGTATTTATGTGTTACTTTTCCAATATCATACTTGTCAACTTAACCCGGAAGATTGTTAGTCCTGGCAAGAACCATATTTATTTGCAACATTCTAATTAAAAAACTTCAGAAGTTATGCAAAATTTACGATTTTCTTAACATTGGAGAATAAGGCAAAATTTCACTTAAATGCGCACGAAAAGCAATATTTTTATTGTAAAGTTGTAAGAAGAAGTATCGTAAGTTATTCGAAATTTAAGATTTTCTGAACATAGCAAAACTAGGCGATATTTCATATAAATATGCATTTTGAGGATCGTTGCATTGGAAATAGTAGCATGAAAAATAAACTATGAAATTGACCCCAATAAAATAAATTAAGAGGTTAGAATGAGATCAATATATCGAACATAATGGTGTGTAGCTATTGGGCGGTGATTTCCTTCTATTACTGTGTCAAACGTTTGATCAAATTCATTTCTCTTTGCATGAATATAATATGTCTTGCACTAGAAAATTATGAGAACATATACATATGATGGGGAACTGAGCTGAGTCCACCCATGCCAACAAGTTTTTATTTTATGCTCTTCGAAGATAACTTTATTATACATTTCAAAAATTTTTAATGGAAATAGCTGATTATGCATCTTGAAATATTGAGCAACAATCAAAGACGACTTCGACAGATTTTCTGCTGTTACAACGATTGCGTAATATAATGGCAAAAAAGTGAAAAAGTTTCCAGTAAATAAAAAACTGAAAGATTATTATTATTATTATTATTATTATTATTGAGAAATAACTTTTTTACTTTGACAAATTTTACTATACAGTACTATATTTTATAATTTATGTATGTGTATAAATTATACATATATATATACAAATTAATAAATAATTGAATATAGGATACAAAACCAAATGAAAAAAAGTATAGTCATATAAATTGTATGAATTATAAAATATTTTCTAGACTTCATGTTTGATTCCTAATCGATTATAATTTCTCTGTTTTGTGTAATTAATGTGCGTATAAAAGCTTAAACAATAATGGTTTTATGTGGTTTTCCGAATAAGAAAAGAAATTCAAATGAAATAAAAATAAAATACTTAATTCAAATATTTCTGAAACGATTTACGTGCGGGAATATTATGACACTATAGTACAATGTGTGAAGTTAAAATTAATTTTCTTATTTTTTCAAAAGAACAATGAAAATTTGACAGCAGTCAAACTTGTATATTCAAATCAACAGAAAATATATAAATATTTGAACCAATCAAAAAAATTTAATTTTTTTGATTAAGCAAAATATACTTTGTTATCACTACGAGGCATATGCATTTAACTGCTCTTTAATTAATATCAATTTAAAAAAAAACTTAAATTAAGAGTTTTAATTGAATTAAATGATTTTAATTGAATTAAAGAAAATATGTAATGCCATCGGTTGAACATTTTATTCACTAGTTGATTATAGCAAAAAACCATTTAAATAATAACTTCATGAAAAAAGCACTTTAAAACGCGTAAAAATTTAAAAGCATATTTAATTGAAAACGATACATAGACATATTTCTAAGCTTTTCGCCATGATTAACAGCGCAACATCAAGAAATCTACATAATGTGGTCTGACAAAATGTGTTGCTATACATTCAAGTATACATACATACATATATATATATTTACTATAATATCAGGTGAAAAATACAGTTAAACCCATCTGGAAAACAGTCAAAACGCTAAAATTTTATGCTTCAAAAAATCTGGAGTCCGTCGGTTGGAGCTGCCCTTGGTTCACAAAGAGGCAACATTCGATATCCGAAATTATTAAGTAGCTTGCGTAAAAAAAAATCATTTGGATGGTAACTGGAAAAGCTGTGTTGGCGGTAACAACTGTTCAAACAAACTTGTAGCAGTAAATAGGAAACAATCTTTTTGTGAAGTCAGTGAATGGGAACTGTAAAAGCTGGACTGGCGGTAACAACTGTTGGAGAATGATGTAGAATAGTCCACAAAAAACTTGTATGGAATTTGCAACAATTACGAAACATATAATCTACAGAAAAATAAATAAAAAGTTAAATATATGGTTGTATAAGAAAATTCCAAATTTTTGGTAGGAATGCTGAATTGATAGCATTGTGACATTTTGTAATAGTTACTGCTTTCGAAATTAACAGTTATGTTACATTTTGTGGAGTTGCGATAATTCCTGCTTGATCCCAGAGGTGTATAGCAACGGAATTATTGTATATGAAATACTTTTTTCTTCTTTTATAGTCAGTAACAAAAGTGTCCAAACACTAGCAAAAATTCCTATGTAAAAAGGTACACTTCATACAGTTTTTTTCAATAAACCCTTGTTTAATCCTGTTCTTAGTCAGTGTAAGAACATGATTCGATAAGTATTTGCTTAACAGAACCGTAAGAAGTGTACATTTTTTACATAGGAATTTTTGCTAGTGTTCGGAAACTTTTGTTACCGACTGTACACTTCTTAGTATATAAATATATATATATGCGAGATATGCTCTCGCTATACGTTTCTAGCAAATTTTATTTTTAATAGGTTCTTTATAAACGTCCACTTGACGATATATTCTTAAAAAAGATAGTTAAAAAATAATGGATATTTAAAACATCTGATTATAGAGACATTTATTTGGATATTTTTGTTTTATGTTTTTCGAAGAAAACTTTATTATACATTTCAATGTATTTTTTACGTAGTAAAATAGCTGTTTATACGTTTTGAAATATAAGTCATAAATCATACTCATAAATTTTCAATAGCAGAATTGAAAAGAAATTAAAATAAGTTCTGTTATGGCTATTTATTTACAAATATCATTGTTTTAAAGTAAATTTTTCAGATCAAGATAGAAAGTTAAGGAGAAGTTGAAGAATTCTAAGAAAAATTATTACTTGAACAGTTTCAAGTGTTATATGTATTCGTAGAAATACGGTTATATTAAGTAATTCAAGATGATTCAGCTTAAGAGCCTGAAGTTGATACTATTATGAATAATGAAATGAGAGGGAAATTATTTTCTTGGTTTTGCTTGGATTGATTTTGAGTAGTTTAGTTTAGTTTCTTAAGATTTCATTGTGAATTGTATGAATTTATTTCTATATTTCCTTTAATTATTTCACAAAGAACACTTAAACATAATATGAAAAACTTAATGTAGCTTTAGATTTTTATTTATATTAATCTCTGACAAGCCAAAATTAAAATTGTTTTTATGAAGTGTAATGATTTTCTTATTTTATATACGTTTTTTTATTGTAAAAAAAATATATATATCTATACTATTATATAAAGAGCAAAAAATTGTATGTTTGTGGAGGGTAATCTCTGAAACTACTGAACCGATTTAAAATTTCTTTCACTGTCCAAAAGCTACACTATTCCTGATTGTTATAGGCTATATTTAAATTTGATAAAATAAATTTTAGTTTAAAATCTGAGCATTTTAATTAAAATCCCCATAAAAGCCATAATAGAAATGAAAATAATGAAATATTAAAAAATTTAGCCGTTGCCAACATAAAAGAAACATTTAGTACACGTTCATTTTGTTTTTAATATATCTTGACAGGGAAAGAAAAGAAATATATTTCCACGTGAATTAAATTGAAATTCATATAAAGATTTGTGAAATGTTAAACTTACACGTTAAATCTGACATCATTATAGCTTCAAAATTATTTATTTTTCTAATGATGTAATTTATTTAATACTAAGCATTAATGTTTAAACAGATGCGTAAACAAAATTGGATTAAAATAAATAAATAACAGGCCTGAAGCATTAAATGTTTTTTCAACATTAAATACTAAAAAGTATAATTTATAATAAAGTTTATACACCTTATTAAAATACGCAAGCGAAGTGATGACATCACTGACCGTCAGTGAGGCCAAAAAAAAAAGATTTTCTATGTTAATCGTCCATTGGATTTTTTGTAAAAAAACATTAAAAATCGAGAAAAAATATTTCCCGATTTTATTCCCCAAATTTAGGTATAGATATGTATTAGTTATTTTGGGCATGTGTTAAACTGTTTTGCTGTAAAATTGAAAAAAAAAAATAATTTTAAACTTCAGAACTGTAGAAAAAAAATGGCAAACTTCCATTTTGGAATGTAAACATAAGAATTTCATTTCAAAGGGTGATGTTAGCGCAATAAATATCCAACTAATATACTGATTAAAATGAAAATGATAAATATTCTATTATAATTTGAAGTCAAATTTGTTTTTAAATGTCTAAATAAAGTATCTGATATAAGATACTAATATGTTGCAGTGTAATAGATTTGATATGTCAACCTTGGCGGGGAAAAAATTATCTCCAAATTATCTAGCGAATATATTTAATTATTTTCAAAAATCATGGTTATTTTAACAGCGTATATAAAGGGAACAATCAATAATATGAAACAATATTTCGTACAATGCATATTACGAAAATGTACATCTGGTATGTATATTTTTGTATTACGTTTTTGATCGCCAAACACAAAACAAGTAACTCGCACGAAAAGGAGTCCGAGTTTTGAAATTGAAATTTAAAATTTTATCAATTTGACAGCAAAGTAACTTAATCTAACGCATGCACACAATGACTAATACATACCTATAAGACCTAAATATGGGGATTAAAATCGTGAAAACTTTTCCTTGATTTTTAATATTTTTTTTTTACAAAAATTCCAAAGGACGGTTAACATATGAAAACTTTTTCTTGGCCCCACAGATGGTATGACGTCACACTTTGCTTGCGAATAACCATGATTTTTAAAGGGAAATTAATACTGCGCGAGATACGTAAGCGATCCTTTTTTCTCCAAAGACGAGATATCAAATCTGTTCCGAAAACTTCATAATAGCCGTCAAGCAACTGAATATCTCTGGTGTAATGAAAATCATTTCTTTAATATTTCCCTCTCGAGCATTTCTAAAAGTTAATAATTAAAAAATAATTTTCCAGAAATGTAAGCAATTCTGTTTACTTTTTTTATTGATTATAATAATTTATTTAAAAATATTTTTCGACATTATAAGAGCTAACGCTTAAACATAATTCTACTTTTTTCAGTTATATGACTGTCACATAATTTAGCGCATTTGGCGATTTACACACATGGTTAAACCAGTGAATATTTGTTGGCTGCGACAGCAATTAACATTGAACGCTTGAATCAGTGAATTTCACTGATGAACCAATGAATGGACCATATTCCCACTTTGGGTTCGAGGCTACAAGGAAATCAGCTGTGGGGGGAATCAATTTACATCTTTTTCATAGGAACATATGAATTTACAGATTCCTAAAAAAATCAAAATGTTAAGCAAATATATATGTAGAAATTTTTATTTTATTTTTGAAATTTAGGAGTAATTTTATGATGCCACAAAGTTTGAAATAAACTGATGTTGTCATTTTGTGAAAAAATTTAAATTATTTTATTTTTCCAGTTTATGCAGAAGCGAGATCCTTCGTTTACAACATCGACATCATAATTCGGATTGCATATTTGAATTTTATTTTACTGGTAAGCTTATTTGTGAACATTTATATTCTCAATTTACTCATTATATGAATACATAACTTTTAAAGTAAGCGTAATTTTAACTTGAAAAGATTTGCAAATCGTAAATGAAGTATACTGTATAATGTTCTTTTATACGTGATCTGAGAGAGAAAAAATGTATATATAAGGAGTAGAAATTCTTCGTTATAGTCGATATTTATAAATACCAAAGAAGTTTACAATTAATTAATGCTGCTTATAGCAAAAATTTAATTTTTAATGTCCATTTTAAGTATAATATGCGTATGCATAAATTCATACATCACCTAATGGAATGTTCTTAAAATTTGAAGATGTAAAGAGGAGAATTGCCCTCATATTTTTTAATATTTATCTGATTGTAACAATAAATGAATGTCAATAAAAAATAGACGAAAATAAAAGAAATGCGACTACTGTGTTATTAAAAAAATTAAATAATCTGTAGCTATTGCAAGTGTTAATATAGACTCTGTACAATTTTCTGATATATTTATTTAAGAGATATAGTACATTGATTGTATGCTTCGCCTAGAAAGTTGTTGCTGTGGTAGAATTCGAAATTATACGTTTGTTTTTTGTAGCATGCTTGATAAATGATTTCTTATTAAAGTTGATAAAAAATTTAATGTATAGGCAAAGTTCTAATTTTAATTTTATGAGTGCATTCCAGTGCTTACTTAGTTATTATATCCTATTCAAATGTTACTTAATCTTTTTGCTAAGTGGGCTTGCCGTGGGCATTACATAAAATAAATTAGAAAAAAAATGATCTTGCATTTTAGCACGGTTTATATTTTAAGTAAAATCATTGTTTCCCCACGTCACGTGATCATGACGTCACAAGAATATGGTCCATTAAAAATCTGATAGGCTAACTCTTTGAATCATGTTCCATTAATGAAACAAGGAGACTTTACTCATTCAATTTTATTGCCTGCTTCTCTAGTCACTATATTTAAATGATTTTTTTTTAAATGAATGATTGAATAATTCAGAAGTTTAAATCTATTTGGCGACCATTTTCAGCAACAAACAGTTATGGCAAGTAGCGCAATATATACAGAGCATACAACCATTAGTGAAATGCAAATAACATTTAATTATTTTAGTTTCATTATGTTGATTAGAAACATGTTTAATCTTTCTACACTGTCCCTAAGTGCTACAGGATATAATAAATTTTTGTAAAATACATTTTTAATTCAAATTTTGAATATTTTAATTAAAAAAAAAAAAAAGCTTAGATTTGATATTTGTTGTCTTTGGCTATTTTTGTACCGGATGATCCAAAAGTCAGGACAAACTTTAAAAATGAATAAGTCGAAAACGAATCAAGATACAAAGATACGGTTTGCACCAAACGGATGGAAAAAAAGCCGGGTTTTGCGTGGCAAAGGAAAAAAAATAGTTCTGTTGGCGACCAACAGATGGCGCTGTAGTATTTATTATGTAGGATTATGCAAAGCAACAAATGATATAAAAAGGAATAACTACAGCAGATAATGGTAGTCGAAGCTTATATGCATCGAAATATCGCATTCTCAGTCGTTACTTTAATCACGCATGGCCTCCAAGATCTCCCGATCTGACACCCTGTGACTTTTGGCTGTGGGGATTCTTGAAAGTCAAAAGTGTACCGCGACCAACCAGCATCACTAGCAGCACTGAAAGATGCCATCCACCAAAGTGTGTCTGCCATAATGCAATAAAAGCTACTAAATGCTGTGAACGATGTGGTGAATCATCTCACAGCTGTACTTCTGAATGATGGACATTGAACAGTTACTGTAGTAGTACTAATTAACTGTATTTAAGCTGACTTGTAGGTTGCCAACATTTTTTTTCATTTGTAAATCATCTTTTGGTGAAATAAAACACTATAGCGACATCTGTTGGTCGCCAACAGAACTCATTTTTTTCCTTTGCCACACAAAACCCGGTTTCTTTTTCATCCGTTTGGTGCAAACTGTATCTTTGTATCTTGATTCGTTTTCGAATTATTCATTTTTAAAGTATGTCCTGACTTTTGGATCACCCGGTATTTGGCGATAGAAAATGTAATATGAAACTCTGTATATTTTCCTTTGATGTATATTTTCGTTTTAAATATCAGATCTATGTTTTTGTAGTATATATTGTACTAATATTGCTTCACATTATTAATTGCTCTCTTAATATACATTATTAAAATAAGCATCAATTTTGGAAAAAAAGAAATATATTCGTGAGATAACCTGTCAATCATAATTATTATTATTATTATTTTTTTTTTTTTTTGGCCAAGGATGATAGATATCACAACCTTTCCGAAAACTTTTTAATAACCATCAAATAATTTAAAAAAAACAAAAAGCAAAAAATGTACTTTATAGTTCACGTTCAACATTCAAAGGAAGAAAATTAAAGCCAGGGTTGCATTTTTTTTTCTTCTTACTATTTACTTTTAAATTCTGTTTAATATATATTTTTTAAAGAAACTAATCGGAGCAGATTTGATAATGTCCCTGCCAAAAAAAAAAAAAAAAAAAAAAAAAAAAAAAGATATATTTAATTCCTATTTAATGGTATATTTAATCCTATAAAACATATTTAATTCCTATCAAAATCATGGTTATTTTAATGTCCATTAAGAGAGCAATCGATAATATGAAACAATATTTTGTACAATATGTATTGCAAACATATACATTTGGAATGTATAAATGCTTGCATTACATTTTTAACCTCTAAATAAAATATCGCGAAATAGGAGAGATACCTAATATAAGCCAAACAATCGCTAAAATGTTTCTCGCCGCTTTTTTTCATTTATGTGACATTCACGTAATTTAGCGCATTTGACCATTCACACACATCGTTAAACCAGTGAACATTTGGTGGCTGCGACCGCAATTAACATTGAATGTTTGAACCAGCGAGTTCTACTGATTAACCTGTGAATTAAAAATGGCTGACAAGCTCACTTTTTGAAATACTGGTGTTCCATTGTGGAGTCAATGAGACTTTACTTATTAAATTTTATTGCGCTTTGCTCCGCTATTTCAGTGATTTAACTGAATAATTGAAAGTTTAAATTTATTTAGCGAACATTATCAGCAATTAAAAATTATGGCAAGTAGCGCAATATACAACCGCTGAGGAAATGCAAATGACATTTTATTATTCGAGTTTCATTATACTGATTAGAAACATGGTTCATTGAAAAGAAATTGTTGAAATTGTTATATATTCGCATTGGAAATCTGCTTTTGTACATGACTTCCTTGACGATATTTAAAATTTGGCACCTCAATAGCTAGGACGTATCCCGCCAAGGTCTTTACGCTATTGCGATAACCTCTTAAATTCATTGCCAAAATCGCAAAAAGTTTTAATGGTCGCTATGGAGAACCATTACTAAAACAGTAACCATATTGCTTTGCGGACGTTAAATTTAAGAAAATAAAAAACACATAAGCTATTTATTTAATAAAAATTAATATTTTATGAACAAATAAATAATAATAAAAATAATAATAATAAACGCTATTATGGCGTCAGTTTTATATTTAAAATAAATAATAATACATAAAAAAATAAATAAATCATGTCATAGGTTTCATTTTTCAATACTTTTTATTCGCATGAGTAAAGAAATGTTTCTTTTTATGTAAAAAAATGAATGAATAAATAAATAAACATTAAGTAAAAATTGTCAACACTTAATTTTACTATCAACAGCTTGAAAATTTAATTTAAGTAAATAATATTAGAAAAAAATGAGAAAAATTGCTTGAAACGTAATTTTTTATAAGTTCTAATAGGAATATCGGAAATATATGTTGCAAATATGCACGTATTTCTTTTTATAGAAAAGATTTCGAAACTAAACGTGTCATAGTTTGTACTGTACGTCAAATACAGACAGGCAAATTATTTCTTCTATTAATATAGATACCTTTTCGAAATTTGAAATTTAGCACTGAAATAGCTCAAACGTTCTTCACCAATGGCTTTACTTACGCAATAGATATAGTCATTTTAGTACATCACAAAAATGGAAAAAAGAAAAAAAAAGTTATAAATAGGAATAAAAAGAAACATGAGAATTAATATATAAATAAGTAAAATGTCGTCATGGAGGTCCTTTAGAAATACCGTATCTTATCTATTTACCTTCACTTTAATCTTTAATTCATATAATTTAAATATTTCTACCTTTCGAAATTTCTTCTTTTTAGGAACTTTCCTTTAGAATGCGCATAAAAAAAGTCACAATTTTATAAACAGTTATTAATATTGCCTCACAAACACATAAACTAATATTTTTGTTGATTTTTTCTATACCAATCCCTTTTTAGCTAAAATTTGTTCATCCGTGCGAAGCCGGACGGCTCAGCTAGTATATAATAATAATAATAATAATAATAATAATAATAATAATAAGTAATTACTATTAGTAGAGCTTAAATAGTTAATATTTTGATTACTTCTAGCTTGATATGCAGCACTTAAACTTAATTTATCGGTTCTATAGGACATTTTTATTTTAAGTATTAGATTATAGTTTAATTTAGTAACTCTCTCTACAGTGTCTTCTTTAAGGGGTTACATCCAGTTGTATGCACGAAAAAACGTGTTTTTTTGTGAATTTTTTGTGAAGAGGCCTTTTATTAAAGAAATATATACAATACATATACATATAGCAAAATTAATGTATGTTAAGAATCCGTGATGAGTTTACAAAAATATTGGGTTCCGCTGTTCCTGTAGAAGATCTCCTAGAGGACTTCCACAAAAAGGTGTCTAGCGGTGAGCAAGATATCTTTGATCCAAATTATCTGAAATGAAAAAAACCAAAAGATTTATTTTTAGGATAGATGAATACAGGTAATGATCGTAGGAATAGTCAAAATTTTGATTTTTGACAAAATGGCGGCTTCCCCCTCAAAAAAATCGTTTTTTTCATGAAAATTTACACTTGAAAGTGGCTGAAAAAATCGAAATTATTATCAGAAACCTTATTCCTACGATCATTACCTGACAAAAATATCTAAGAAAATCGTGTCAAAATTTCAAGTCAATCGGTCCAGCCGTTTCGGAGAAATTTTGCTCACCGACTTTGAAAACACCGTTTCGAGATAAACGTTTAAAGTTTTGGGAACCATTTAAACTAAGTTAATTTTTTTTCCCTACTTACATCGAGTCATCTATTCCAGGACCATAAGAGGAACCCTCTGCTTCATCATTTGCTTCTAGTACAGCCAACTGTTGTTGTCTACATGACATTCTCTCCTCGCGCGTGCTCCCTTGCGCTCGTGCGTCAGAGATCAAGATGCGCTCTGCGTCCTCTTTTTCTACATAGGCATGGGCATTAGGCCCAAGCGATAATCCCATTGCGTTCATGAAGTATAGAAGAGATGTTTTTCCTTCATTGAACATGCCGGCAGCAAGATCAGCAGAAATTTCAACGATCTTAGAGCCACATGGGATTATTTTTGGAGTTATTTTCCATATCAGCTGATTATTACTTACTGTATACCTAAAATTTCTAAATATAGCTCTCAGATATAAGATAAACCTTTTATATTCTTATTCTAAGAAGCAAAACATTATGAAAAGCATGGACAAGGGCATAGGAATAATGAAAAACAGCTGCTACTCTGGTTTACGCTCCGCCTACTTTAAAACGCTCGGAGACGTCTTTACAAATATGCAAATTTCACAGAAACTAATTGCCGGATAGATAGGAAATTTTCAGACAATATTATCAAATATATGTACATTCAAAATATGTAAAAAAAAAAAAAAATCGATTTTTTGAAAATTACAACTGGATGTAACCCCTTAAGACAATGCGACTATCTGACACTATAAATACAATAATTTAAATAAATTTATATAACTCTTTCAATCCTTCAGATTTAACACATCTACCTTAAAACTATCAAATTAATTACTAAATAAAGTTTCCAAATAGATTCAGGCATTAAAAAAATAAAAATAAATAAAAAAAAAATCTAAACACTAATCAAATTAACATAGCTAATTCCATACAGCATTATAAACCATGTTTCAATATATTTGCTTAAAATTTTAATTTTATCCGACAGAGTTAAACTACACTGAGATATTCTTAGAAAATACTATACATTGCAAATATGTAATAATGTTCAATACATTTCAAAACTTTAGTACCACGCATGTAGAATATATGATATGATTTCTGAATTCCTTTGGAACTTTTATGATATTTATATTTTAAAAAAGCATTTGATAGTCTTCGTGTAAGCCTATTATTACCGTTTGTAGAGTTGCACTATACGATAACATGTTATCTTGTCAAAAGTAAATCAATTTTAATTTAATTTAATTTCTATGTCTATTTCAAATATTTTTAAGTTACGTATTAATATAATTTAGTTTGTCAATTTCCCTCCACCTCATCTTCTTTAATCGTTTGAGTCCCAGGCAGTATTGAAAAAAACACTGTCGAAGAATCCGAAACAGCGGAACCGCGCTTTCTCTAAAAGAGTACGCAAAGATCCAAGCAGCGGGATAGCACTTTGTTTCACATCGATGAATCCCAATCGGAGCAATAACGCTTCTTCTATTTGTTAGGTAACGCGATTCTCGTCTTTTTCTCATCGCTCCGTCACAGTTATTGCAGTTTGCAAAGGGATCGGACGTATTCTTGCGTAAGTGTTTCTCATTGTTAATAATTGTGTGTTTCACAATGATTAGACGTACTTGCTTCAGTAAATCTGAGCGCGCGACTTCAACAATCAGTAACGCACAGTCAGTTGTCCACAATGTTCGAAATGTACTGGGTTTTCGCGACATAAAATCTCAATAGCGCGATCGTGCTGCTTGAGACTCAATCGGTTAACAATTATTGCTTGTAACACTAAAAACAGAATTAACAAAAATCTATTTTCAGTGATTATTTTTTATTATTTTACATTTACAAAATATACCAAGGAATAATATGTTGCTGCAATTTCAATTAATTACTAAATTTAGATTTAAAAAAGTTTTATTTTATTGAAAAAAACAATTATTCTAAAAATGACATATTAGATAATCAATTAAAAATGAATAAATTAAGATAGTAGGACGCATTTGGTTTTAAATTATTTTCTGTAGTCTGATATTTAATCCGACAAAATTAAACTACACTAGAAAATCATAAAAATGCTGTGTAAAATGCAGCATATCCACTATATTTCTTAAATGTCGGTATCATACAGTAGAAAATATATATATTCAAGATTTTTAAATTCCTTTGAAACTTTTACCCTTAAAAATCTGATTGCTATCATTATGTTCCAGACTGTTTATAAATAATAATAATAATATATATTATAATAATATATTTTTTATAAAGTCGTACTTTTTTTTAGGTGTACAAGAAGACTTCTGGTTGTATGCTTCTGTCTAAAATATTACTATTATTATTATTATTTTTTTTTTTTACAAAAATTTTTTCGAGGATGACATTTCTTCCATTTTCATGAAAAAAAATAATTTTGTCCTTAATTTAAACAATATTATTTTTCAATACACGCTTTTTCTATCAAATAACCAGCTTCCTCATTATTTCATAAATATATATATATATATTAGTTTTAAATAAGCTACTTTGTCCAACTACAGACTTAGCAGTGTTTCAATTTCTTATTACGTAATTTTAGGAATGACCCAAAGCATATTTGCTTATTGAATTTAACAAAAGAATGATAATAAAATTAAACTCCAGATTTTGGGGTGTTTTTTTTTTTTTTTTTTTTTTTTTTTTTTTCTTAAAGGGTACGTGGTTTATATTATTGGTATTAAAAAAAAAAAAAAAAAAAAAAAAAAAAAAAAACAGTTTTTAACAAAATACATGCTATTAACTGTAAGAAGAACATAACATTAGATAAAAATGTATTTTACCATCACCTCAATTCTAACATTATAAATTTTATTTGAATTATTAATTTTACACTCTCTTTTTCAAACTAACGACAACATACTTAAAAAATGTAAATGAGACATTGATTCTTGAAATTATTTAATAAAATATTCTGAAATATATTACCAATTATTTCATTTTTGGTTAAATAATTAATTTTTGTCTGAATTATTCTTTCTATTAGTACTTATTATTACTCTTTACGATATGTTATTTAAACATCAATTTCATAACCCACGAGTTATTTCAGTAAATTCTAGACATTTTTATATTTTTCATATTTTTAAATTTTATATCTTGGTACCTAAAAATCAATATCTTGCAACATTAGAGATGATTATGTTTAGAAATATCATTCACTACTATTTGCTTGTATTTAAAAATGCATAATTTATAAATTTTAATTTCGAACAATACGAAAACTTCTAGCACTCGAGGGAAAATTCTATTTACGTGAATCAGGTAAATCTCCATCACTGTGTTTCATTATTCACCCAGAATACTGTTATTGAAGAGCTTTAAATAAATAAGGAAGATGCAAATATATATGCTTTACGATTATTTGTTTGGTTTCATTTATTTAAATTTATTAATTTGTTAAAGTTATTTTGTTAAATAAAGAATACTACAGATTATTTCAATTGTTCTTATTAAACAGCCTCATACAAGATTTTGTATAAACTGGAATATACATGTTTATACTTAACAAGGTCAAAATTAATGATAATATTTTCAAATATTTTTTGTTTAAAGGTCGATTTTTTTTTTTTTTTTTTTTTTTAAGCCTTATTTTGGTTTTTGCCAGTCTTATGCTCTAAAATATGTTAATAAAGTATTTTGTTTGTTTCAATTGAGGAAAAATAGCTTTTTAACAAAATAATTTGGTTGCTGTAAACTATTTTTCATAATTTTAATGAGAGTAAAGTGTTTTTTATTTTTCATTAAAGCATATAATCTAGTATTTATATTAAAAAATTTGCTTAACCTGTTGGCGCCAGTGTCCTCGTTTGAGGACAGCTAATAAAATGGCACGTATATTTTAATATTTCCTTAGAATGATTTCTGCTCTTTAGTGACCGTTTATAGCGTCACTCTAAATGATCCCTGAAAGTTTTATGTGCCTACTATTAATTATTATTTCATAATTTGGATAGTCATTTTATGATTTTTCATTCGTCGCACATATATTGGCTTTTTGCGCAGGTATAGTACTAACTTTAATCAAGTTGAATAGTAATATATATTATAATACTTTACTTTCAAGATCTTTGCTAACATACAATACGAAATTAATCTGTTATCTCAAAGTTTTTCTATGTCGAAGTTTTCTCGCTAGAGCACTAAACGTCACTAAATGAGGATAGGCTTTAAATTTAAAACTATCGGAAGAATTGTTTAAGTCAATATATTTTACTGTCAGTTGTCTATATTAATTTAGAAGTGAAATAATCAGATAATAATATTTCGCAAAATTAATTCGGGCATTACGGGGTTAAAGCATAAACTTTTTAATATAGCTGATATACAAATGTTGACAATTGTTGTCATGTCATATACGAATGTTGTCATTCCCTTCCTTCAAGCTATATTGCAACAATACAATGCCTAGGAACATATTCCTGGGAATTCTTAAGGTTTCTACACTTGATATATAATGATACGTAATCGATTAAATGTGTGTAATATTACACAGGTGAACGTTTTCAACAAAATTCCTCGTTCCATACTTAGAAAGTGAATTTTGAGTTCGCTTACAAGAAAACCGCAATGTTCTTCCTCAAGTACAAATAGGAAATATTATTCTTTCTAAGCTACGCCCTGTAGCAGTGTCTGTTATAGATCATTGTAACATCACCAAATACTGATTTTTGATGTGTAATTATATTTTATTAATCTGTAATATAACCATTTACATGTATGAATACTAGTCATTTTTACGTTAATCAGTATTTGTTTGTATGAACTTGCAATTTTTTACATAAATCAGTGCATGTTTTCTTATTATAGTTACTCATAAACTTATTATGTTTAATTTATAACGAAGCATATTCTTATCTCAGTCTTTTCGATTCTGAGTTGAGAAGCAATTATAATCAATCATTACCGTTTATCCGCCATTTTTGGGGAAGGCGAGCACAGAAAAAATTCAGACTGTTGCTATATTGAGGATTTATGGTATTTTTAAGTGTGCTATAAAACTTATAGCTAACATTTTTTTTATTATAATTATTCATTATTATTTTAATGCAATTATGATTACCGTCACTATTTAAACACTATTTTGCATAATGTTTTAATTAATCGATCGATTATATTGTCCAATCGGTTTTTATGACTCTAATTTAAATAATGCTCGATTATTAAATTTATTGGCAATCGACTTGCTCGTTTAAACGACTGGATTACGCTTACAGATGAAGTTTTATTATGGCCACCTTGCATATTTATCAATTCAATTTCGGTAATTTCTTGTGAAAAATATTCAGAAATTCGTCAACACAGGTAAAAAAAAAAAAAAAAAGCTATTTTGAAGGTTTTACTGGTATTATGAAGAAAAATGAAAGCAGTAGAAGGTTTCCTTAATATTATATTTTAAAAGGTTTTTGGGCGATTTCATTTCTTTCTTTCTTTCTTTTTTCTATTTACTAATATGGAAAATTCACACTGTTTTATTTATTTATCTTTTATTTATTATTATTATTTTTTTAAATATTTATATAATATATATTGTCCTTACATTTTAACAGGGAATATTTTAGGCTTTTGAAAATGTCCGTTATAAATAAAAGATTTATTTTTATGCAGTCTTGAAGAAATTATAATAAACATTATAATGCCTTACATATCTGTTTTTTAAAGTTTTTTTTTTCTTTGATATAAAAAAGTTGGATATTAATAATATTCGGTATCTGCGAAAATTAACTATATTTTTGCATAAATTATGATTTTTTATTTTTAATAGTTTATTTTTGAGCCACCTAATACAGATATTGGATATTTCTTTTATTCTAAATTGAAAAAGAGTTCTTTGAAATAATTATATAAAATTGTTTTTGTATAAAAAATAATCTCTTGATTTTTACAAAATATTAACATATATATATATGTATATATATATATTTTTTCATAACTATTTACAATATTATAATTCTTTTATCATTTTGTCTATATTAAACAAATTCAACAAATTTTTAACAAATTCAATAAATTTTTACTTTATGTCACTTAAGCTATGTTGAAGAATGTTAACGATAACAGAAATGTCAGAAAGAATGCTAAACCTTTATCCTTGAACGTGTTGGAAAGATTGTGACATAAAAGATAAAAAAAAAGTTTTTCTTTTTACCTGCAAATAATATATGAAATATATACTGACAGAAGGGGATGATGTGCTACCACCATTTTTAGTTAAACATAGATTACTTATATTTAATGCCAATAACAAAAAATTAAAAGAAATATTTCTAATGTTTCAGTTTTGCCATTATTGTTATCTTTATATTAACACACAAACATTAAAATCGTCGTACATTTTTAACTTATTATCATAGAAGTAGAGGACTGAAAGGAGTATCATTCGAAAGGTACGCCTAGTGTGAGTATGAGAAAAGAAATTTTCTGTTAAGATGACAAGAAGGCATTCAAAAATACCTTTCTTTTTGTACTATTTTTCCTTTATACACGCAAACTTATGCATTTATAACGCTAAAGTGATTTCTTATAAACGGTTATTATCTATATATTAATATGTAATCATAAAATTTATCGTACGTTTCAAGTTTTTTTTTTTTTTTTTTTAATAAGAGGAGAGGTTTAAATTAGTATCGTTCGAAAGCTACGATTAACCCATAAACCGCCAAAACTACAAATAATGATTATTTTCTAAATATAAACAATAACACTCATTATTTCGATCATATATAAAAATAATTTAAAATAAAATTATGAAAATTGGTCTTACTTTACAAAAAATAGGGTGTTTGTACAACTTCATCGGAATAATTGTATAAAATGAAAACAAATAAATGTTTACGGAAATTTCCTTGACGGACCATAAAACAGAAAAAACTACAGATGGCTTCAAAAGTAATTATTTTGTTATGAAAACTTTTACATGTTATGTAAATTCATTCAAGTATGAAAATTTTCAAAAGTTTTGGTTTGAAAAGTGCTTTAAGTTTGAAATTCATTTTCAAATATAAAATTATTTTTCAGATCAAATTTTTTATAATAATATAAACAGCTACTATTTTCTTACTTAAAAACAATACTTAATATAAAATATCTTCTATAGTTTACTGTTAACCGCAATTACTTCTAGTGTTGCGCGAACGTAACACCAACGGGTAATGGGTTAACGTAGCTTGCAGAATATATATATATATATATATATATATATATATATATATGTCTTATTATGTTAAGAAGTCATACAAAAACATCTGTATTGTTACACACCTTCTCATTTCATGCTCGTATTTTTTTTTTTTAGAAATAAGTTGTTAAAATTTCCTACTTTAGTTTCTTGTCCGGATTTATATTTTTAATCCTCAAACATAACATCCCGTATGATAATTATTCTTTGCTTTACTACAGCGTTCTTTTATTTACCATTTGTCTTTTTGCAACACAAAAAAGTATGTGTATATATATGTGGAATGTGATTTCTTCCACCAGTCAACGAATGGCGCTGCCTCCGAGGCCTCCGTACCAGATGTAGAGCGGGAAAGTGAGTTAGCATCCGACGGACAGTGGTACAAGCTGGTCAGACCATCAGCGCGTAGGCTGATCTGGTCGTTACACCATACTTAAGAGCATGAAACGCTCAGATTAGTTGTGTAGAGCCGTGGGAGGCTTATACATTAAGTCTGTCATGTATTATAGTACGAGTAGGTAATTAAATATTGCTTTGTGATAATCAATTAATGTCGTAAGCTTCTTGTTAAACCAAAGGATTAAGACTTGGTCACTGATGACTATTGTCTGTTAAAAGAATCGTCATCTGCCTTTATTTTGTGTAATTGATTTTTCATATGTCTTTTATTAAAGTGTTGTCTAAAAACCAGTTCTACTCATTGACCCCACCCCCTAGAAACCAGCTAAGATCTTACATATATATATATATCTGTATATATATATAAATTACGTGTCACGATGTTTGTCCGGGGTAAACTCCTAAACTAAGGAACCGATTTTAATGAAATTTTGCACACTGTGTGCAGTTTGGTCCAACTTGAGAGATAGGATAGTTTTTATCTCAATGTATTGTCACAATATTGTTTTATTGCAAATATTTGTTAATTATAGACCTTTATTAAAGTTGCTTCAAAATATCTGTGAGTTCCATTAATTTAATTGTTGCCAAAAAAAAAAAAAAAAAAAAAAAAAAAATACGAGTTCATTTTCTTTCGACATAAAAATAAATACATTTAATCAAACGTGAACGTTAAAAAATTATAAAAAGTTAAATTATGCATCTCACGAAAATTGGCGTCATAATCAATTTAAAGATTTTATACACATTGATAAAGTGCTAATGTAGTTCTATCATAGATATAGTAATATATATATAGATCTCTCATCCCCATGTTATCGTACAAAGATTTTTGATGCCGAAAAAAAAAAAATAAAATAAATAGAAGCTTTGGAAACAGCCATTAAGTGGTATTGAAAAAAAAAAAAAAAAAAAAAAAAAAAAAGAAAGAAAGAAATATGAATTTGAAACTGTATCTGGAGTCTTCCATTCCCCTTTAGCAAATAAATTATTCATAAATTTTATTTGCTGAAATATTAGTATGTATTCCCGTGTGTATTCACTCGGGGAAAGACGGCCATATTTTGGTAAAAACGTCGTCTTTTCCCAAATGAAAAGGAATAACTTTTTTCTCCCCAATGATCACTCTATTCTATATATGCTATACTATATCTATGAGTTCTATACGCAAGCGAAGTGTGACTCACTGACCGTCTGTGCAGCCAAGAAAAAGATTTCCTATGTTAATTGCCCACTGGATTTTTTGTAAGAATTAATTAAAAATCGAGGAAATTTATTTCCCGATTTTAATCCTTATATTTGGGTATAGATATGTATTAGTTATCGCGGGTGTTAGATTGAATTATTTTGTTGACAAATTGACAAAATTTTAATTTTAAATTTCAAAACTCTGTCGCCCTTGGCTTTTATTATTATTATTATTATTATTTGGCGATCAAAAGCGTAACACGAAAATATACATGCCAGATGTATGCATTGTACGAAATGTAATATGTATTATTCATTGTACGTATGTATGACATGTAATATGTATTGTACGAAATATTGTTTCATATTATTCATTACTCTTTTAATATAAGTTTTTAAAATAACTATGATTTTTGAAAGGAATTAAATATTTTCGCCAGATAATTTGGCGATATTCTTTTTTTTTCGCCAAGGATGACAGAAATGAAATCTATTCCGCTGCAAAATATTAGTATCTTACATCAGATATTTTATTTAGACATTTGAAAACAAATTTGACTTCAAACTATGATAGAATATTTATCATTTTCCTTTTAATTAGTATATTATTAGTATATTAAAATTTAAAAGCATGGTATATAAAAAGTTTTTTTTTTTTTTTTTTTATCTTATAATTATTCTTATCTTAATCCTCAATGTTTCCCATCTTTATTAACTTGAATTTACTATTAAAATTTTAACATACTCAAAAACTTCTCATCACTTCGTTAAAATACACTAAACTTTTCCAAAATCTTTTTCTATTTAAAATGATACATGTACTTACTTTAAATGTCCAATATTTCATAAGATTTCCAATTTTAAAGTTTTAAAATATTTATCAAATTTACTTATTTTTCTGGTTTAGCCTTATTGTTTTCCTTTTTATAACTACAGCTGTTGCCCTCTTTAAAATATTTAAAATGATGAGGTCATTTTATGGTAAAATTATCCATTATAGCATATATTATATTTCACTCCTCCATAAAAATTGATTTTAAAATCGTCTGTTTCTTTTATACTTTTATTTTAATAGAATTTTAATAGAATTTAATTTATATATTAGTCATTTTAGCAATTTTATCCAAAGTAGCATTAGAAATAATATATATCACTTCTCCATTAATATTTATAGGACCCTACAATAAAATTAATTTGTGCTTAATATCAACACTACGAAAATTTTTATCAATCGCTTCCAAATTTTGACCTAAGTTTCAAATCTCAACCCTGTGGGTTTTTACATCGGCTACAACGTTTTCGTCTTTGTTCGTAAATAATAATTTGACTGTACTAAATAGTTTACAGCCGTATAATTCAACGTATAACTTAGTCACAGCAACGCGTGGCCGGGTCTGCTAGTATATATATATATATATATATATATATATATATATATTTAATTTCATATTTATTTGTATGGCAACAGAAGTGAGTATAATTTTACTTTTTTTCAAATTGATGAAAAATCTTTATTTTTTTTTCGAAATATAGACAGTGTTTTTTGCTATTTAAATACCCGGAAGAAGATATTTAATCGGTCGGATTGAAAGACAGACACATATGTTAATAGGCAGGTGCATCGTTATGTAAATAGCATACTAATTGGGATTTTTATTTAGGATAGAGTAATTGCCAAGAACATTATTTACGCAAAAATTTTGAATTTCTCCATTTGTTATTTAATGCTTATGTATAAAATATGGTCGAGATTCGACCCCTGAGCGATACTAGTTGTCTTAAATTTGAAACATTAATGGGAATAAGTCGAATTTTCGAAGCAATTTGAATTTAATATAAATGATGATTAAATACACTACTTTCCATAAATGACAGAAAACTTTTGATTTCAGATGTTCTTCTTCTTCTTCTTCTTTTTTTTTTTTTTTTTTTTTTCAAATATCTTATAAAGTACTGAAGGAATCATCGTAAGACTTCCGGAGTGAAACTAACATGTTACACCTCATATATTTCCGAGAAAGCTTTTGCCCCGAAAACAAAAAGGGGACCAGTAAAAAATTAAATAAAATGAAAATGTTTGGGATAACCCTGTAAAAAGTAATGCTTGAAATGCAGTCTGGTTGTAGTATGGGGTTATGAAACTCCTTTTTATTCTCTGTATAAATATTTATGCGAATGACACATATATTCATGAAGAAATAACGGTTTATTTAATAATTCGCAAAGAAAAAAAAAGTTCTCACTTTTTTAACTATAGGACGCAAAGAATTAAACCTAAAGCAAATCACTTTTCAGGAAACATGACACACAACATTAGACACAGCATACTGCAATCAAAAAGCAAAAATTACAAAAATACAATGAAGTAAATACAATGAACAATTTTAATGAATAAATTTTAACTATGCATGCGCAAGATTATTTGCATAATTCAATAGCCAATTGTATTCAGGTACCCATATAGAAACCCAAAAGAAGTATCGTGTAAATTCAAAAGGTTATACGCGATAGAATTAACTGCTATTCAGCTCCTCTGAAAGAACCAGTGAAACTATAAGGGTTTTTACTCACATTTTTATTTTGATTCAGTCAATGGTAATACTTTGTTTGTTGATTGTAATTAAATCTTGAGATAACACCTTACCATTTTACTTACAAGGAAACATTCAAAAGGTGTCATCTTGAAAAAGTATTGAAAAAAATATATGTGATTCTACTCTTCATAAAACACCAGAAAATGAAAAAAAAAAAATATCGGCTTAAATGAATTACAGCGACCACAATTTTTTTTTTTCAAAATTAAGCATACTTGGGGATTTCACACTGCTAGGCGATTGATTTTGAGTACTTGGCGGAAAAGCAAAACACGGTTCTGTTCGTACACGGCAATCTCGGTGCTAGCAAATGTATCGTCTAATAGCGCTAAATCGCAAAATATGCTTAATTTTGATAATTTTTTGTGGTCGCTGTAAATAATTTCAGCCAATGTTTTTTTCATTTTCTGGTGTTTTATGAAGAGTAGAATCACATATATTTTTTTCAATACTTTTTGAAGATGACACCTTTTGAATGTTTCCTTATTAGTTTTGAGAAGAACTAAAATTCAGTTAATTCTATAGTGTACAACATCTTAATTTACAGGATATTTGTTTGGGGTTTTCATTATAAGTAGCTCAATACTAAGGGCTATTATATTATGTAAATGCATTTTCGCTAAAGCTTGCGCATGCGCAGTTAAAAATATTTAGTAAAAATACTCATATTTTATTAGATTTTTTTATATTTTTGCATTCTAATTGCAGTACTCTGTGTTTATTGTTGTTTAACGTTGTGTGTCAAGTATCCTGTAAATGGCTTTGCACTGTATTAAATAACTTGCGTGTTATCTTTAAAAAAGTGACTTTTTTTTTTTTTTTTTTTTTTTTTTTTTTTTAAGAAACAGTTATATCTCCATGAATATATGTGGTAGCCTCGTAAAAATTTATACAGAAAATAATAAAACGCCTCATAATCACATACTACAGCTGGATTGCCTTTCAGACATTACTTTTTATTACAGTGTATATCAAAAACATTTTCCTTTTTATTTAATTTTTTATTGGTCCGGCTTTTAATATTCGGAGCAAAACTTTCGATGAAATATATGTGGTGGAACATGTTATTTACACTCCTGAGGTCTCAAGATGTTTCGTCAAGTGCTTTTTGAGGTTTTTGAAAAAAAAAAGAATAATGATCTGAAATCGAAAGTGTCCGATCATTTATGAAAAGTTAGAGTATCATTAATTTAAATATATTTAAATATATTTAGTTTTAGTTTTTTTGTTCTTTAATAACTGAAAATTAAAAAAGTACTTATAACAACAAAACCTTTTGACTTATGTGTAAAGGGCGTTTGGCATAATTTCTGAAAGCTCGTACAAGCATATAGTTTACTAATGTAACGTCTCGGACAATTTTTAATAATGTTAACCTCTCAGTACTCTTTCATTATAAAAAAGAAAACATCATACGTGCTCAAATAGGGGTTGCAAAGCACCTGCTGTGGACAGAGACCATATGTATTTCACTACAGAATATTCAGAACAGTCTGAAGATTTTCCTGAGGAGACTTGGACTTTCGAGCTGCGTATTAATATTATTGCCACTTTTTCGAGAATGAAAGCGAAATATACTCTACTCGATAATTTGGTGTATATGGTGTGATAGCGAGGTTATGCATCGGCTATTGTAGATGGTGAAATTTAATATTTCCGATGAGGAAGCTTAATCACGAAAATTACATTGAAACACTATGCAGTTATTTTTCGCCGTTTGCCTGTGACCTCCAGAGAGATAACTCTATTTTCTAGCAAGATATGACACCAATACACACATTTAACAACGTTAACAAAAATATTTCACACTAAAAAATTTTTATATTTTACCTTGTTTTAGCATAAGTCCGAATATTTATTCTGAGGGATAAATTACAGATATATTTGTTCCTAAAGCAGAGGGTAAACTTTATTATGGAATAATTGTCCATCTAAAAACTGTTTAATCCAATACTTGGGATATTTTCAGTGAAATAATCCTTTTCTTAAAAAAAAAAAAAAAGTTTTGATTTAGAGATACAGGATCTGCCCTCTTCATTAATATATATATATATATATATATATACATATATATTTTTTTTTTTCTGAATTATTAAACTTTATAACTCAAAAGTACTAAACTGTTGGGCTTAATTTTAGTACTTGTGCTGAATATAGTAGTGAAAATATATATATATATATATATTTCTTTTTTCACGAAGAGCTAAAAGTACTGATCGAGGTAAACCCACTAAAGTAAGGATACATACGATATAAAATTTGCTTTTGAATATGATTTAAATTGTGGTTTAGGAGAGGAGGTTGATTTATAACAAGATTGCCTTTGCCCTGGATAATATGCTCTCAGTGGTGATCTTTCTAATATTGCTGTTTATTTACGAGTTTGTGAAAAAAAATTCTAAAGAAGCTTCCGAACAGCAATGAATATGACCACTACTTGGGTTCGAACACGAAATATTCCAATCAGCTTAATAGAAGACCCTCGAGATAACTGCTGACGCCACGTGACTTTAAAACACATTTTAAAATTATAATACATTTTAAAATTATTTCGAAACTCGTTATTAAAAAATTCATTTGTAACTTTCGTGAATTTTAGTTTTAAGCTTTGTCATCCTTTTTTTTTTTTTTTTTTTTTTTTTTTTTTAATAACTATTATATGAGCAAATTTTTTTAAGTTTTGTTATATGATTTTTATAATTTATTTTTTTATATAGGAGGTTCTGTTATAAAGAAAAATAAAATATATATATAATACAAAAAAAAAAAAAAAAAAAAAAAAAAAAAAAGGAAAACAATGATGTATAATGAAGATGAAATATAGAACTAACTCCACTTTCGTTAATACTTTCCAAAACTGAAAATGGTATATATATATATATATTAAAGTCTTTAGAAACTAATAGACATTATGATTGATTCGTTTTTTAAGTACGTGTTAAACAAACTATGTTTATTCATGAAAGAGCTTTCAAAATGTTTGTGCATATCTCAATATTGAAGTTGCTTGAGCTTAACCCAGATCCGTAATATTTGCTTCAAATAAAATTATAGAAAAAAAAAATGTATATAAATAAGCTGTATATTATTAAAAATATCAACAGAGAGTTAAAACAAAAAAAAAAAAAAAAAAAAAAAAAAAAAAAAAAAAGCATTATGATAGTTTTGTTTTTTTATAACAAAACAATTATGCAAACATAATCAATAAAAAAATAAATAAAAATCCAAATAAAAATATTAAAAATGATATTTCAAATCTACCGTAAACATGTACTTTCATTTACATTCTTAAATACATTAATCTTATATGCAGATCACAGAGCTTTCATCGACAATCCAATATATATATTTTTATATATAAGAAATTTTTTAAAAGCGAATGAGTGTACGATATAAATTGATATAAAATTAAAGATTATTATAATATAACGTAAAACAGAGAAAGCTAGCACTAAAAGCTGCTTAGATAAACAATGTTTTTATTAAACAAGAAACTTTTAAAACAAGTATTTATATATATTAAATAAAAATGAAAATTTGAAGATTAAAAAAACAAACAGGAGATTTACAAACGAATGCGCAAAATTACTGCAAAAGGAAATGTAAAATTTGAATATAGGAATATTTATATATATGAAATAAAAATAAAAATTTGAAGATTAGAAAAACCAACAGGAGATTTACAAACCAATGCACAAAATTGTGCAAAAGGAAATGTAAATCTTGAATATAGGAATATTTATATATATGAAAAAAAAATAAAAATTTGAAGATTAAAAAAACCAACAGGAGAACACTTCTGTGTGTTTTGGGGTTTTATTTCATTTCATTTGTTAAATTTTTCCTATATATATACATATATATATATATATATATATATATATATATATATATATATATATATATATATATATATATATATATATATATATACATTACAAAAATAAATTAAATTTTAGAAATACAATTAAAAATTACTATTTTAAATTACAATTTTAAATTAAATAAATGTTAAATTATTTTTTTAACATTGGAAAACAAATAAATGTTTAAGAAAAAAAGCACATAAAGGCTTGGATTTTAGCCCAAAAACAAAACTTACACAGTTTTTCTAGTTACAAAAAGTATGAAATAAGTGAGAGAATTACATTATTCGTTTATAATATTTTTCAGGCCATTAACTTGAAGGTTGAGTATGATTTTTGAAAATATTTCCTAATTTTCTATACTTCAAATAGCACTTCTTGTACTTCAGGTGTTTTTGAAACTGTCACAATAATCTAACAATTTATAAAATTACAGAAAAAAAGTATTAAAATTTTGCTATCGATTTGTACCAGCATTTTAAGAAATATGATTGATAAAGTTAAAATGATTTTAAAATATTTTATATAATTTATATTTTAAATTTTATTGAATAATCTTTGATTTTTCAATTACTTACATAAAATACTGTTTTCTTCAGTCTAATTCATAGAAAAAATTCGTACTTAGATACATACTAAAATTAAGTAAGTACACTTTAATTAAATCGACTATTTTATTAAAAAGCTTTATATTCATGATAAATTGTTTCTATCACCAGCTGCATATTTTTTACTTTTCTTCAAATTCAACTGTAGTTTAAAGGTGAAAAAAAAAATCCATGAAAAATCACAATGGAATAATTACAAATATTGTACAAAATGTCCATTAACATTGAAATATAATAAATAATAAATGAATAAAAAAAATAAAAAAAAAAAGTAAAAAAAAAATAAAAAAAATAGAATTTATTTTGTTAAATACATATTGAAAATGATGTTTTTGTTTAGCATGTATCGTTTTATAAAAAAAAAAAAAAAAAAACATTTAAAAAGAAAATTCAATAAATGAATTAATAAAAATATATTCGAATATAGTTTCTTTTTTTTTTTTTTTTTTTTCCCCTTGTTCTTTACTTTTTTTTTTTTTTTTTTTTAACTGCACTTGATAAATTGGAATTGTACTTCAGTAGTTTTACATACTTTCAAGGACTCTTTAGGATTAATTCAGTAAAGAGAAAAAATGTAGTAGTTTTTAATTTAGTAATAAAACAAAGAATTTGACAAGCACTTTTTTTTTTTTTTTTTTTTTTTTTTAATTGTGTAAAGGTAAAAAGTAAAGTTTTTATTTAATTTATTTTTTATGTTGATTGTATTGATATTAGATTTTTTTATTTTGTGGTTTATAACACTTTTGCAAAATTTTGTTTGAAAACTGAAAATACAAATCTGATTAATTATTGATTTTAAATATATAGTGTGTCTACAGCAGAAAAATATCTCTGATTATATATAGACTTTTTTTTTTTTTGACACTTTTATTTCAGATTCACGCACACATGCTCACCTACACATACATATGTCTGTGTTTTTTCCTAACGAAAGTTGATATAAAAAGCGATAATTATTGTTTAAGTAATCCTTTATATATATATATTGCTATTACAGAAATCAATGCTATTGATTTCAAATAATTAAATATTGTAAATTCCAATAAATTTTAAAATCCTGAATTTTTCAGAAAGTCAATAATTTATTTTCTATGAGAAATGTTATGCTAAACAATCTTAATAGTGTCTAAAATTTAGGAAAGAATGCTGAATTGTTGTACTTGATCTTTTTTAGAAAGAATGTGACATACATGGGAAGAGCTTTTTTCCCCTATTACCTTTCAGGAATGTGTCAAGTCGGTAATGTCACAAAGAAAAATATATGATAGTGTTTTTTATTTAAATACTTACACCTTATAAAAATAAATAACTGATTTTTTTTTTCATTTATCAAATTACAAAAAATTGGTACGTTCTGTAAGGGATTACACTGTGTTGTATATTTTAAGTGGGCATATTTTAAATAATATTGTAAGTGCATTATTTTAACTTAGCTCAATACAAAGAAAAAGCCGTACCAATTTAATTGGATAAAAGAAAAAAAAAAAAAAAAGAAACTCTTTGCAAATAATAATATTAATAAATGTAATAACAATAATTATAATTACAGATAAATGGTTTTGAAGCCCATACTTATTATTTTACGCTTTAGACTCAGAACTTCGTATTCAAAAATTTTTATTGCTTTTTTGAAAATAATTTTAATGCTTGAATAAGCACATTTTTCTGTCAATATTTTTTCATATTCACCCATAAAATATATTCATTCGTTTAAAATAAGTTAAAGAAACATATTGAAACTTTAACACTTGAAGATCAAACAATAATTCCATTTATTCCAACTGACCAACTGTTTATTTCTTATATTTTAATCTTTGAATAAACCAAAAATAAAAAAAAGATATTAAAAAATAAATAGATACAATATCAATATAAGCATTCGATGCATAGCAACTAGCACTAATGCAATTTAGAATATAATCAATCATAATAATAATAATAATAAACTAACCACAACCGTTCTACAACTGGCACACTATTGAGAAAATATGAATTGCCAAAGTATGTTGCCAGCAGTAATATAAAATGTTTAAGAAATTTACTTCTTCCTCGCCATTTTCCTCTAATTTCCTTCTATTCTACTGCTAGATACCAGCATAGGATAAGCGTGAGACTGACGTCTGCTACAGAATAGTGTAACATAATCCTTACAGCATTTTGCCATCATTGGGGATCATGGAGGCCATTATCGTCTGTTTTTCTGTGACGTATTACCATATTTAGACTGCATTAATTAAAATGTTACTAATGCGTATATATATATATATATATATATATATATATATATATATAGTAAATATATGTATATATATCTGAAACTTTTCAAAATTGTTCTTAAAGCACGTCAAAAATGTTAAGAATTGTACTTTATATCTTTGATTTTCCATTCTAATAATCAGTTCTAAGCAATTTCTGAATAAAAGAATATAATGTGAGAGCCACATCAGATTTATAATAGCTGCATTTGCCCGCTTCGCTGGTCATTATAGTTAAATGAATCCTGTCTATAATGGTAAGTAATATTTTTATTCCTATATTTAATAATAAGCCTCAAAAATATCAATTAATATCGATTACTGTAGATGAAAATATATACACTGCATAAAAAAAGTAGACGGACACTTACTTGTAATACTTTAAAGTCGTTTATTTCTTTAAGTAGAGATATGAAGTTCATTTCTGTAATATAATTATATTCTGGAGACATCATATATTATTATTTTTTGGACATAGATTCAATCCTTTTGAATTATGTAATGGAACAATTCAGAAAACAAAAATGGGGCATATTTGCACTGTAATTTTTCTTTAAAAAAGTAGACGGACACATCCTGTATCCCTAATATAAAGCGTTTTTAGTAAGGGTTTCGTCTCCCATTTGCTTTAATAAATTCGTATACTCTGTTAGGCATCGAATCAATGAGATTTTAAATCTTTTTTTTGACAGAAAATTTTCCAAATGTTTGTAAGAGCTTCTTTGAGCTGGTGAATTGATTTATACTGGCGTCCACCCTCATAAATTTTATGAACAAGTATAGCCCAAATGTTTTCTACAGGATTCATATCCGGACTCTTGGCTGGCCAGGGTAAAACCTTGAAGTTGTTCTCGTGAAACCATTTTTTAACGTTGTTAGCGGTGTGTATTGGCGCTCCACCTTGTTGGAAAATCCAGTTTTCTCCTCCAAGATCACACGCAAATGGCAAAAGCTCACTGCTTAGTGTTTCAATATAATCTCTGTGAGTCTGCTTCTTACTTAGGAACACTAAATTTGTCCTTCCACCATAGCCAACAGCTAGCCATACCATCACGCCACCACCAACAACTTGCTGAGTAAAGTACACTTCGTCTTCTTTCTCCAGACTGTGCCAATAATATTGATATCCATCTGGGCCGTCTAAATTAAATTTTTTCTCATCTGAAAAAACTACAGATATCCAATCTGTAGTCCAAGACATATGGTTTTGAGCTTACTGTAGGCGTTCTGTCACGTGGTGATCCTTCCAGCATGGATGATGTTTTCTCTTCTTATATTGAAAGAGCTCTGAGTGCGTAATGTAGTTATAAATTGTCTGAGAAGTTATGTTAGTAATTCCTGTCCTTATTCGAA
>OZ005654.1:91470251-91512751 GCA_963930645.1 Salticus scenicus
AAATTTAGAAAAATATTTCCCTATATTTATTTCTAATGGTAACCTTTTAAGACGATTTCTTTTATGAAGCACTTTCCATAGATTAAATTTTCCCTACTATCATACAATTATTTAATTCTATGCCCATAACGTTAAATATTTTTACTTAGATATCTCCCACTTTTTTTCTGCAATGAAAAACCTGGCAAGAACGGGAACCTATATCCTGTTCTTTTACGCTAATTATGCCTTATTAAAAAAGCATAGTAAATCTTAGCAAAGTGTTTTCATTTGATTACGTTGTAAGAAGCAAAGAGAGAAAAAAAATATTGAAATAAGGTTTTAAAAATGCCTCTCATAAATTGTAATGCATATGAATATTTTGGATGGCCCTATACACAAACATACAATGCTATTTATACCAATTGCTATTGAAAACGTACCATATCGAACATGAATAACATGTATCAGTTTCAAGTAATTTTAAAAGTATTTTCGGACGCAGACAGACAGTCAAAAAGTTAAATGGATATCATAATTATTTTTCAAATATACATAAAGAAAGTTAATATTAATTTTCATATCATAAAGAGCTTTCTTTAAAATAAGATTACTATTATTTTTACATTTTTTTTTTTTTTTTTTTTTTTTTTTTTTTACAGATAAATTCTGAGGTTCACATAAAAACTAATTACATGTTCTACAAAATGCATTCATTAATTATTTCAAATAAATTATAGTTTTTTTTCTCATGAAAATAATCAAAAATATAAAAGATTAGACACCCTGATAAAAAAAAAAGTATAAGTAAAAGTAAAAGAAAGAAAGAAGTAGAAAAGAGTTGTAATTACTAAAAATATTTACTTTTTCTTTTCCTTTTAATATATAATTTTGACATGCAAATTTCGTAAAAGTAAAAGAAAAGAAATTGTTCGAGAAATACCTGAATAGTTTTAATTTACACAATGAAATTATCTCGAACATTCCCCCAAATTTACCTTTTAATTAAAAAGTAAAAGAGCTAACCTATTTCAGACAATGTAACATTTTATTTTTCTTTTCTTTTCCTTTCTTTTTTTAATATGAAAGATGAGATTGGAAAAAATACAATAAAAAAGTATAAGCGAAAAGATGAAAGGAATGTTAAAAAGATGTTTTCCGACAAAAAGTTTTCACAAGAATAATTTTAAACTAAAGAAAAGATATATGTCATATTATTAAAAAAAAGAAAAAGATTAAAAATAAAGTAGAGACGATAAATGGATTTTTCTTTAAGAAAAAAAAAAAAAAAAAAAAAAGAGAGAGAGAAAAAGAGAACTTGTAATTATAACGATTTTTTAAAGAAGAGTTCCATGTTTATTAAACTGTGGTATTACTTATGAGAGAAAAAAACATAAAAACAACGTAAAATATTTTAGAAAAAAGGAGCGATGGAAATGTTAGAATTAAAAGTCATAATATAAAACTAACAGAATAAGTTTTAAAAGCTATGCTAGTATTTTTTTTATCTATTGGTGGTAATAATGCTTTATAACATTAGCTATATAAGAAGCTATATAATATTAACACATAGATGTAGATAAATAGATAAGTATAGATTTAAAAATACTTTAATTTCAAGCAGGTATAGGGATTTTTTTTCGAAAAAATTATTACATTGAAAGTTAATTGCAAATATATATATAAACTTATTTTAAAACGTATGCGAGATTAACAACGATACAGTATATATAATTTCGTTATAATATTCTCATTTTTGAAACTGCAACTGGAAAATTTTAAAAGGTTTCTCGATTGCAAATATTTTGTGATCTTACTCATAGATGGCGCCTTATGGTTTCATTAAAGAAAATTTATTTGTGAAAACACTTTATTTTACGATTATTTATATTCCTTTAAATGTGAGTTTATTATATGACTTTTTGCTAGCTTTTTAATTAAAATAATATCGCATTAACAAAACTTAAAAACTAAGAAGTGTTCATTTTCTATTTCTTTTATAAGAAATAGTAATCAAATATCAATTGAATAGCTTGAAAAAAAAATGAAAAAAAAATTTGGGATTTATATATATATATATATATATACATATTTAATAGACTAATGTTTTGAAGTTAATTATTTGTAACAGAAATAAGATTTCATAAATGTTACGTAGGTATTGATTTTTATTATTATTATTATTATTATTTTTTTTTTTTTCTAGAAAATATAATTTTATTGTTCAGAAATTTTTTAAAGATTATTATAGAAATTTATTTAATAAAAATTGATTATCAACAGATTTCAAGAACAAAATATATAAATTTTACATAAATATATTGGAAGTTCGTGTAGTGACCCATTAGTTTCCGTAAAGTACAGCTTTTAAAGCTGGAAAACGTGAGGTGCCGGATTTTAACACAGGACATATACTTTTAACTCGCCGTTCGGCGTTTTCCATGGTTGTCGTGAAAATTTAGATTAATTTGGGTTAGGATATCTTAGGAAGATAGAAAACTCACATACGGTGAATTTGACTTATACTACACAATAACAACTTCGATCGAATGAAATATATTACTCAAAATGATCTGTTTTTAATAAGAAATTTTGAGAGTTTGAAAATCATTGAAGCTTTTTTAATAAAAAATTAAAATTAACAATGTCAAATAAAAAATAGCTATTTACATTAACAGAAAAATATTTTTTTTTGGTTCCATAAAATGTCTATTGAGAAGCATTTTCAGCCAATATTTAGTTACGGCATTGTGAAAGTTCAGAAGACTCTTTACTTATCATTGACAGCAACGCAGCCTTAAGTTATACAAAGAATAAATTTGTTATTAAAGTTATTAATCACGTGATACATACTTTCTTTTTAATTCATTTTTTCATTCATAAAATTCATAACCATGAAAATAGTTTTATTTCTAAAAAAAATGATTTTAATATATTTTTATTTATATTCTGGAGCGCTAATAATTTTAGAAAGTTATACTTAATGCATTCTTCGTTTTTTTTTTTTTTTTTTTTTTTTTTTTTTGTTGTTGTTGTTGATTAGTATATTAAATGTATAGTCTTTTATTTACACAGAGCTGATAATTTTTACTTTTTTGCTTTATTTCATTTTTCATTTTTCATATTTGATTTATTATTATATATTAACGAAATGAATATAGTCGTTTACTTTTAATTATTTAATTATTGTAATCCTTTTATAATTCATTTTCCAAGAAATATATGGCTACAGTTAAAAAATTATTTTCTTGTATAGTTTAAGAATATCTCTCGAACAAATCCTCTAAATAATCATTTCTTTGTTTTCAAGAAAGTAAGTAAAATCATCTCATGACTTGGAATGAGCTTTGACATTTAACACCTCACAACAAAGTTATAAAGTATCTATAACTTCGGTTTGTCTCTCTGTCCAACTTTGCTCGTTTGTCCGCCCTCTAACTTTCGTAAATATCGATGAAATTCCTTGAAATTATTAAAGATTATTCAAGTTCACCATGGGATGTTTTCTATTAAAATGAAATAAACATTGATAGTTGTTTGTGTACAGAGACACCAGAAAGAATTTTAAAGCATTGGGTTCTGTTAGAGGTTAAGCACATTTTAAGGAGTCAAGCCTTTCAAAGAAGAAACTACCTAAAAAAAAATCACAATTTTATTTACAGGTAAATCAAAAAATAATTACTTAAAAACTTTTAAATTTTAACAGATATTAAAAAAAAAATTATTTCTCTATTAAAACCATTGAAAAAAATTTAACTTTTTGATTCATTTCAATTTTTTTTATTTTTTTATAAAAATATGGAATATTACTTTTTGTGTCGATGTAAAATCTTACGCTCTTACGCACACAATATTGCATAAATAGTTAATCAGAAATTAATGAAGGTATGAGAGATATTACCTAACATATTAATGTGTAATATGACGTAGAAAATTCACATTTTAACATTTTTTTTAAATTATTATGAGCATAATTACACCAAACACAGTGATTGTTTTAGAAAATAATAATAATAATAATAATAATAATAACACACACACACACATATATATATATATATATATATATGTGTATGTGTGTGTGTGTGTGTGTGTGTATATATATATTTTCTGGAAAAATTATTTTTTCTCATTTTAATTATAAGGTAATTTTTCCATGAGTAAAAATAAAATTTATGCTCATATGCTCAAGGTTTTAATAAACATATTGGCAATAAATTACAATGATAAAATAAAATAATAAAATAATATATAATAAAATAAATAATAATAAAAAAAAAAAATTTAAAAAAAATCAATTTCGAAAATGTCAGCAAAACATTAACCCTGACATTTTTAAGAAAAACAAATTACATCAAAACGGATAATTTTTCTAACATTTGTAACAGAGATATGGAACCTATTTTAACAGCTGATAAAAATTATAAGATTTAAAATTAGTTATTTATCAAGTTTATTTATATATATATGATCTTATAATGTGTGATGCCTGTTTCATACGTACAATGAACCTCAGCACAGTGCAACAAATTGCAAATCTAGCGAGACAAAATTTTATATAATTATATAATTAATTTAATCATTAGTTTATTATTATTATTATTATTATTTATTATTTATTATTACCATTATTTGTTATCATTATATATTATAATTATTTTATTATATCTATATTATTATTATATAATATTAATTATTAATAATAAGTTAGTTTTGTTGCAGCTATTAACACTAAAGCTTCTTCGGGTGTATACTTGGGTATTGCATGCTCTTCCTTTTTGAATTTTTTTTTTTTCTTTTTGACGTCCAGGTTGCTTTATTCTCGATAATCCAGTTGTACTGCGTAAATCAGGGTTTTCTAAAGATATACTAATATTCAACCAAACCTTGTTTTTCTTTGAAAAGTTTTATATATATATATATATAAATATATATATATATATATATCGATGGCACGTTTTCCGTCTTTGATTAAACACAATCATGAATGAACGTACAAATCGGATCAATTTTTTCAACATCAGTTGTTTTGTAAGTTGAATTCGTCTTTGAGGTAATCCACAAGCATATTTTCCAGCTCACATCTTGCCGTTTCAGAGTTATTAGATTCATTTTTTAAATTTTCCGTAAAGTTCTCTTCTCGATACAGCCAGCAGTCTCCCTGTAAAATAATTAAATAAATAAATATTTTCTTACGATGCAAATGACTGCAGATACAATTTACCAATATAAAAACTACATGAAACGAGGAATAAAATGGAACTAGAATCAACGTGTACTTATATGTACAAAAGTTTTGCCATCCTAAAAACTTCAAAACTTTGACTAAATTTATAACGATTTCTAACTCAGATTTGATGAAATGTTATAAAATAAATATGGAGAAGAAAATTTATTAACGTATGAAAATATAAACTAAATACCTTGATTCAAAATATCTATGCGCAAAAAAAAAAAAAAAAAAAAAAAAAATACCGGAAGCACGTATCGTATCTTCACAACACGACCTGTAAAATTAAACGCATGTATATGATTAACGATGGCCTTCATTAAAAACTGATGGGAACTTGCTTTCGTCAAAAGATTCGGAAAGGAAAGCGGGCGCTTATCTCCTTATATTATTAAAATCTGTGCGCATCTGTCTGTCTGTCTGTCTGTCTGTGAGAAATGCCTTGTCATAGCTAAAGCTCCGGCGCTAATGGTCGCAGGGCTTCGAAACCGGTGTCGACAGACGCAGAATTTCTTCATCTCGACATCGCGATAATTTTCTAAGCGATGCGACCCTAATTAGCGGATATATTAATTAAAACGTCGACCCATATCTACCGAAAAATGACCCAGAATTCATGATTAAATGCTTAAAAAGCGTCATGTTTACGGAATAAGTGGAAAATAAATTAGAAATATCAGTCGCATCGTTACAAATAAGGTATCAAATGAAAGATCCGATTTTTCTTAATCCGACGGTTTAAATAGCTTATCGATAGGACAATTAGATTTTTCAAAATTAACTAAAGTATGAAAAAAAGGTGGCAACAAATCACAAGAGTTTTATTACTTTCGAGCTTCTAGACGTATTTCGGTTACTATGGCGCCGGGCGAAAGAATAAATAGATTTTACTTCCTGCTTTACTGATTTTGTACTGGAAATAAAAATTGCAAATTTCAAAATGCTTCAATTTTCTTCAAAATTATTTCAAACTTGCTACACACTTTTAACATCACAAGACGAAGTTGCAGTTCAAATTTAATCGGGTTTCGAGAATAAATAAAAAATGTACAATTTAATTGCAAATTAAATTTTATCCTAATACGCGTATTTCAAATTCTAACAATGATTAAATTATTTTTACTATATCATTCGAAAGATATTTTAAAGTACTTTTTTATTATCGAAAGTGGGATTCAAGATTTCGCTTCATTTACACGTTTTGAGGTCTACTGTATCGGTTTTCTTTTGTATCTCAGCTACTAATTAAAATAATGTCAAAGGTAATACATCATTAGATAGCTTTGTTGATTTGGAATCGAACAATAGATTACAGAAATTTCTCCCGCCAGATGGCGCTGTAATATTTTAAAATTTCAATATTTCAATTTCTAATTATGATTAAATTATTTTTAATACATCATTCGAAAGATATTTTAAAGTTCTTTCATATTATCGAAAGTTTTAAGCAGATTTGCACGTTTTGAGGTTTCCTGATTAGGTTTTCTTTTGCATCTCAGCTAATTCAGTTAGACCGTTCAAAATTGGTATATGTAGGTTAATTAGGAAGGGCTGAATGTGTGGGGAAGATATAGGCGTGCACCGCGCGCACCGGACAGCGCTGCCGAAAGCAGTGGAGACCCAGTCCGACTTTTTAACCGATGAGAAATGATTTTTTTTCATTTTCTTTTCTTAAGAATAAAAATTTTACTTGAGAAGGAATATGTGCGCGTAGCGCGCGTATATCTTCACACGTGCTCGCGCATGGGTCTGCGCTGCCGAAGGCAGTGGGGACACAGTGTGAGTTTTTACCCGATCAGAAATGATTTTTTTAGGGGGCACGAAGGGTCAGAGAAGGAATACGCGTAAATTTTATTTTCTTAAGACTAAAAGGTTGATTTGAGAAGGAATATGTGCGCGCAGAGCAGGTATACCCTCACACTTGCGAGCGCAGCGCGCATGGGTCTGCGCTGCCGAAGGCAGTGGAGACCCGGTGTGAGGTTTTACCCGATCAGATTTTCTTTTTTTTTTGGGGGGGGGGGGCACGAAGGGTCAGTGAAGGAATACGCGTGCGCAGCGCTGCTGAAGGCAGTTTGGACCCGGGCCGAATTTTACCCTAGCAGAAATGATTTCTTTTGTTTAATTTCTTTTCTTAACACTAAAAGTTACTGCTAGTGATTCATTCATTCTAGTGATTCATTTGAAAATACTGACCCGCTAGCGGGCGAAGTTCGCTAGTTGTTATTATATTCTGGGAATGATTTGTGTAAGGTATCTACTTAGTTTTTGAAAGGTCAAAAATTATTATTTTGAGAGTTGATTTTTAGGGTTTTGTCCCGCTAGATTTGCGATTCGTCGCACTGTGCGACGGCCGGAATGTCCCTGCACTGGGCAGCAGGCAGGAAAGCAAGAAAGCAAAGGGTGCGAAGATTCACCGGGCCAAATGCCAAGGAAGGATATATTTACTTTAAATTACAGGTGTTTGAGCTCCGAAGATAGACTCCGTAAGCTAGAAGAAGTACAGCATATTACATGGGATATTGTCGGTCTCAGTGAATTTAGAAGAAAAGGTGAAGTTTTTCTAGATTTGAAGAGTGGAAATATGCTTTATTATCAAGGAACTGATAATGTAAGATGCCGTGGAGTAGGATTTTTTGTTAAGAAGAAATAAAAAAAAAAGAGTAATAAAAGCTACAAGCTTTTCTGATAGTGTTACGACACTCACCGTCAAGCTCTCTAAGCATTATAATGCTAAGATAATTCATGTTTATGCTCCAACTAGCACATGTGAAGACCAAATCATTGAGAAATTCTATGAGGATGTCACGAAGTCCCTCAGCAAAACCAACAAAATCAGAAGACACAATCTTAGAATCATTATGGGTTATTTCGATGTTCGAATCACACATAATGATAACGCCAAACAGTCAAATGAAAGTGTAGATGGTGCATTTGGAAAAGGAACTATGAAAGAGGACACAGACTGATTGAATTTGCAGAATGGGAAAAAATTTTGTGTCAGGAATTTATTTTTTAAAAAGAATCTAAAGAATAAATGGACATTCTGTTGATTTTAATTCTATGAGTATATGTAACCTTACGGTTATATTTGAATTTGAACAATTAATACTAAATTATCTTTAAGATGAGTTTTTCATAGACATTACCGAATATGACCATAGCGGGATCGGGTGATATGGGGATAACTGATCCTGCGGCTTGCTCCCTTTTTTAAAATAAACAAGTTCACACAGTTTCCAAGCCCTTGAGAACATATTTGTTTATTCGTTTTAGAAAAGAATTAAACATTGACTGAAATAAATTTGGAAGATTCCTAAATAGCGATGGACTCATATAATGATCTATGTTATCTAGACCTGGAGTTTTATTTTTATTGAAGTTATAATAAACAAGTGTGAGGATGCAATAATTTGTGCAACTGATGAAACGTGTTAAAATACCGAAAACAGTTTGCGTGTCTTAAACTTTACACATGACTGTAAATAAAGCTGTTGCTTGATTATGCTTTTTTTTTTTTTTTTTTTTTTTTTTTTTTTTTACTGCTTTTTGAGTAAATTTCTAAATTTATACAGAACTCCATATTTTGTAATTATATACAAAATCTTTATTATTATTATTATTATTTAATTTTTATTCAGTTAATTTTTTGCTGTCTTAACTTTAAAACATTTTTAAACAGAAAGTAATATTTTGTAGACAGATAATAATCTCAATATATTATTTAACAGACCTTTTTCCTGTTGCAATATAATGTTTTTGTAAAACATACTGACATATAGTGTTACTTTAAGTTTAAATATAGGAAAATAATATATTTGTGAATAAAATATGCTTTGATTAATTAAATACTGTTAATGTGTACTAAATGGTAGGATTTTCAAAATCGAGAAAGATTACGTCTCTAAGTTGCAAAGAAATTTAAATTTTCAAATGTTTGTCTGAGAAAGTATTCTCTTGTTTTTTAGGATGTATTTTTTGCATCACTACTTCATAAAAGTTCATATTAACAGTAATGTATATATATTTTTTTTCTTTTTTTTTTTCATGAGTCAATATCATTGCAGCTAATAATGAATGTGACCTTTTGTTGAATGCTTTGTTTCAGTTTTTAAAACAGACAATCTATAATTTGTAAAATGAAAATAAAATTAGGGAGAAACTTCACAAACAACAACAATAAAGTTGTTGTTTCCGGAACACTTGAGGAAACATAGTCTACTCATTTTTGGACTTACAGCTTGAATAAGAATGCTCCGAGTCAAATCTTTGGCAGATAACGCATCGATTCTTTGCAAGGAGTAAAGATTCACAGTCTAATACAGATCGAGATGATGACGATAATGACAAGCAGTAATGACAAACTATCCCAAAAGTAGGACACATAGAGGTTACTATAAAATGGTGACATGTGGGTTATACGCGCAAACACTCTGTGTTTTACATACAATCTAAATCCAACTAAAAATTTCTGTGCATATTATTTTATACCCTACGTATGCTCATGAGAAAATATATCTAAAATTATGAAAGGTTTTCTTATATTCCCTACACAGATTTAAATAAATGTATATATATATATATATATATATATATATATATATATATCAATACATGTGCCATCATTCATAATTGAGCACAGTTTTACCTATGTGCACATTATTTAATGAAATTCAAATCTTGTGTACTTTACTCATTTCAAAATTTACTTCCATCTATAAATTGTCGACACTTATCCTTACAGTGACTTCGTTAATCTCGCGTGTGTTAACAAAAATATTATTTTGTTTTCGCATGCTTTTATGATTTACATAATTGACGTCTTTTATTAAGAGAAACGTCACTGTATCATTTAATCATTTAACATTGTTTTATTAAACGCAAATATAAGTTAAATATAATACATTCTGAATTAAATAAATAAATAAAATGTTTTAATCTTTAAAAATTATATTGATAACAAACTATATTTTGCTAATGAACTATTCTGTCAGAAATATATGTACTGCAATTTCTGTTTTAATATTGTTATGCTTTTTTTAGTAATCTAGGACGTGTAATATAATAGCACGTATCACCAGAAATCACCGATGCTAAAACAATGTTAATATATGGAAAACATTTTAGCTCATTACTTAATATACTATTTTTTATTCTGTTTCACATTTAGAAAATTCACAAGGAATAAACTATCCATATTCTATTAAAATATTGTTATTATTTTATTAATATTTAGTATTTGATTTGAGCACTAAATGATGAAAAATGCACTTAGTTCCTTTTCAGTACTTTATAAATACAAAATGAAATATTATAAATTTAATAGATCATTTTTGTTTTAAATATTATTAAAATGGTTGGGAATTTTCTTATCAAGAAAAAGGGGCAAAAAAAAGGGTACGCTGGTGGAGAAGATATTCTGATTACGAATTTTCCCATATTATATCATTGGGTTTGACAGTTACTAACGAAATGTATTACATTTCCTTTAAATATATTTATTTAAAATTTCTTAGAATATTTTATACAAATGTATAGCTTAATAAATCGTTTTAAATTTTATTTCCTTTTTAATGCACTTTATGATCATAATTAATAAGTCTCACACATAAATGAATCACACATTTATTTTCTAATAAGAATATTTGAGTAGAAAGTTTTACGAAATTTTATGCTATACATATTATTCTTATTATTTTAGCGTTTGCAATTTTCTCAGATTTCCCTTATATTTAAATCCTAATTTCAGAATATAACTCTTTCCTCTAAAATGAAAATTACTCGTACTTCACATTAATGTATGTAAAATAATTTCCATCCTCTAACCAATTTAAAAGAAATAAAAATTTAATATACGAATTAAAAGAACACATTCTTTTATAAAACCGTACAAATATCTACTATCCTCTTCCATGAATTATTTCCCGAATTCTTTTTATCTCGAACAGTCTCCCCTTTAAGATTCTGATAAGAAAACGATAAAATTGTCACGTTTCGAATAATACTAATATTTTACTTTGGTTTAACAACTACAGTTACTTCTTAGTGAATCAATAGCTCAAAGGCATTATACCATTTTAACAGTCTTTAGAGTCAAGCCTCTGAGGATTTATCACAATAAAGAGATTTCCAATTTCTTATCATGAATCATCAATTTTCAAACACAGTTCGCACCCTATATTTCTATTGACCTGTCTTTCATATATTGCAGTTTAAATAAATCAGGAATAATAATAATAATAATAAAAATAATAAGATAGTATAGTGTTTTTTGATAAATATTTGATCTGTGTGCAGAATATAAATACAAATAAACAATCCGATGCATTAGTAGAATAAATAGCTATCTTCTTTTTTGCTTTGATTGGATGCGAGAAATAAATGTTATAATTACTTTATCAAAAAATATTCTCTTTCTACAAATAGAGCTGTTATAGAAACCGTTCGTATTATAACTTTTTGTTTGTGTTTTATAGGTGTTTGTGTGATTTTTTAATAGAAAATTATGGATGGATGTACAGGAAAATTTAATATATTTTTTCAATATTTTTTAGACTAATAACACCGTTCGGTATGAAAATTGACCCAACACCATTTTGTCAAATTCTTATGCAAAATGACATCCTAAATCCGAATGACGTCCATTTTGCCGTACCACATGCCGTTTTTTGTGGACAATCCCCTATTTTTTTTAAATCACTTTTCGATAATTTTATGGTTAAAAATTTGATTTTTATGGGGCGGGAGGATTATTTTAACTTTTAAATATCTTCTGAGGGGCTACAGAGTTGAAAAATTCTAAAACATTAACATTTGAGGTAATGGGTTTTAGTTGCCACTGAAATTATATATTACACTTCTAAATCTATTCTGTTTAATGATATTTATTAAACATTATTATTATTATTATTATTATTATTATTATTATTTTATTTTAATTATATATATATTTTAAGTGTTAAATTAATTCTTTTTCATTCTCCAAATCATATTCATGGCCATAAAATTATGGAACAGTGATAAAAGTTGAGGGAGGGGGTGGTGTCCCGAGAAAACGATGGATTACTGGGTAAAATGGTAGTCATGTTCGGATTCAGGAGCTCATTTTATGTAAGAAACAGCAAGAATGGTATCAGGGGTCGAATTTTTTTTCTTCTTTTCACCGCAGTGTAACAAACCAAATTCTAAGGGAATAAATCACGAGTAGATCCTTAAACTAACTATTTATTTTATAATTTTCTAAAATATCATTTGTAGGAGGTGTGCTATGAAATAAACAATTATCCTTTTTTAAAAGCGGCAAATAATAGATTTCACGCACAGGCGGACTTACGCACTCACGCACACACACAGTGTATATATATATACACACACATATATGGTATAAATGAATATGTATCTGAATTTAAGTAAATAGTTAATTTTAAATTTAGTTTATTTAAATTTACGATTTCTGAGAACGCAATAACATAAATTAAGTAATTATATCTCTTGGTTTCAATATTTTCTGCTAATTTTGACCCCCCCCCCTTTTTTTTTCTTTTTTTTTTTTTTTACTTAAATGTGTTTTATTTATTTACTGACACTATGTACAAAACTTGCGAGTAAATTTTATTTGTAATTTTATTTGTTAATTTAATTTGATACAAAGAGAATTTTAACTTATGCTCTCTTTGTAACAGAAAAACAATTACTTTGCATATTTTGATTTCCTTTCATGCCCTTGATGACGTAAGGATTCAAAAATGCTTTCATGTGTTTACTTTTGTCTTGATTCATTTCAGTTTTGATTGTATTCATGGTGACATTGTGTTTTATCACATTAAATATTAGTTCTGAAGGCTTTCTCAGTTTTAAAAATTGAAATATTTGAATAACTATTTTACATACACACACATTATGTATATATATATATATATATATGATAGCTAAAACTATATTCAATAAATAGAATAATTTTCCTAAATGAACTATTTGGATTTTCTTCTTTTTATTTGTAATGTTTGATCTCCTCTTCCTCTTTCTTGCTTTTCCTTTTGCTTTTTAATATGGTTTTTAATTTGGTTGAGGTTTTATTGCGCATTTGATAATAAAAAAAAAAAAAAAACAGCAGTTTATCGCAATGCATAGAATTTTATTGGAAGTTTTGGTGGACTTTTAACTCTCTTTTATATTTGATTTTTGCATTATGCGTTAGTCATTAAAATATTCATTAATATTAATGTTTGATAATTTATGTTTATACTTGTTTCGTAAAATTTTACCCAAGTAGCACAGGAACGTTCTGTGAACGTCTAATAACGGTTTCAATAGTTCAAACACCGTGTTTCGTGTCAAAAGAACGTTTTAAAACACGTTCAGAAATAGTATTATTTAGAACGTTCTGAAAATGTTTGATTTGTACCATCTATAAAACGTACAATTCTAGTTCTATATAGAACGTTCAAGTGTGACACCGTCATAACACGTTCTGTAACAGTGTAATTATAACGAATATGACAAAATGACTTTTTAGTACTATTGGTTGGGAAACTAGGTTAATCATGAAAATTTTTGACTTCAGTTTTTGATTTTTTTACACGTTTTGTGGCGTGAGGAATCCGGAAGTCAAAAGGTTGGTATGGTATCTGTTAATGTGTATCGGCACCTATTAGTGTGATAGCCCGTTAGTTCATGTACACGATATTAATATCTCAAGAACAAATGATTGCAGAGAGATCGGACCAGTTTTAAAATATCACTTTTGATATTGATAAGAATCTTATTAAGAGATTTGCAACATTCTAATTTAAAAACTTCGTAAGTTATTCGAAATTTATAATTTTTAGCATGATAGAGAATAGAGCATTTTTTACATTTTCAGTTTAACGTTTTGTTAGCACGTCAGTAAAGAATGCTTCTCAATAATCAGTAGCGGTGAGGAGAAAAAAAATTACAAAATTTTAAACTCATGGAAAAATTTTGTGAATTTTGTATTTCAGGAATCAATGTATGGAATTCAACCAAACTTGTTACAATATTAGATCTTGCCCTAAATTGGAGTTTATTTGAATTTCATTTGGGGTATATCGTCCGATAGATTGCGGTGCTATGCAATGAAACCCTCCATTTATGGGACAGCTATATCTCAGCTTCTATAGTGTACAAATGCATTAAACTTGATATATTGGCTTATATCATCATAACCTCTGCTAATACAATTTGGATGTATACATTGTCCAACAGGTGGCGTTGCTAATCTGCAATTTAATCATTTTAACGGAAAGGCAATATTTTAACTCTTGTGATTTAACAATAAATTTTCTGATACACTGAAGTTATAAGTGAAATCGATTTTATGTAAAGCGTTACTGGTCCATTTTGGATGCACATCGGCCAACAGGTGTCGTGGCTATTTTGCAATTTAATCTCATAACGGAAACGAAAAATCTCAACTTCTGTGATTTATAAATATTGTAAATTTGGTAAGTGAAATTAATATTACGTAAAACTCTACAGATTGCCTTTGGGTGCATATCGGACGACAGGTGGCACTGCCACGTTCCAATATTTTCCATTCACAGAAAGGCTATCTATCAGCTTCTGTAATATATATACTCACCAAACCTTCTGCGTGACATACATTTGATATATATTATTGATTCAATTTGGCTGTATAACGAGTAATAGTTAAACAGGTTTTTTTAATTATTATTATTCATAGAACATTGTTTTTTCCCCTAGGAATAAGTATACATCATCCCTGGAGGATGGGGGAGGGGTGGATAAAATTTTTCACTATGATTATCTTTCAAAAGAATTCGATATCACCTTTAAAACGAATAATTGAAACATCGTTTTCTGATGATTTAAAACAAATTTACCGTTTTTTTTTTTTTTTTTTTTTTTTTTCATTTGTAATAATAATAATAATAATAAACCCTTAGAAAAATACATTTTCTAAGATCTTCTATACAGCATAAAAATGATTGTCTTCTGTCATGAAAATCTATGCATTCCCCAGACCCAGAGTTTAGATACAAAAAACTAATCACGGATGTTATTGAATACGTAATATAGTGCTTTACCCGAGTTTCAAAGAAAATCACGGGAAAACTCCGAAAACCTAAGTCGACGAGCGTGACCAGGAATCGAAACCAACACTTCCCGTCTGTAAGGTTCGAGAGTAGAACCTCGCGGTCTCTAATACTCATCGGGAAGTTACAGAAATGAGTTTTTTTCTTCTTTTCTTTAAGCATAATTTTAAACTTTTATTATATTTTATTTATGATTCTATTTAAGTTTAAATGTTACTGATAAATTATCAATATTGATAATGTTGTTAAATCATTACTCTGTTTGATTGTTCTTATTTTATTTTATTTATTTTCACTGAATATTTTGTTCAATACTGAAATATACACTAAAACAAAATATGCTTTTCCGTTTAATTCTAGATTTTAAAATGGAAAAATAAAGTGATCTCATAAGTTTTTAAAATACTTTATAAAAATTTAAATAATTATTTAACTCCATTCCATTTTTCCTTAAAATATTGACTATATGTTTCCTACATCTATAAATGCTTAATAAATTTCTGTTTCATATGTTGAACTTTGAAACATGATTATTGCGGATGCAAGAAGGGAGAGCAGATGTTAACATCGACATCTGTGGATTGCATTTATTCAATTTTCGCTGACCGTGCAACTGCAAAGTCAAACGCCAGGCGCCAGGTCTTGGGAATGTCGTGTCGTTATGTGAGGCGGTAATTTTAAAACATGTAATCTGATTTATTCAGTTTTAGCGTTATAATGACTAGGATAAGCTTTAGAAAAGGTAAAAATGTAATATTTTTAACCTGTAATATTCTCTATGTTCTATTTATTAAAGTCTTATTTTAATATCAATTAAACAATCATTTTCATATCTGCGTAAGTTCTTAAGCCTAAATTTCGATACTAGAAAGCAGCGTTGAATCGCAGAAAAAACTGCTTCTGTTACAGAAAACCGCTTAGAAATTATGGATTCAATTTATTAATTTAGTCTTCTGAGATGGAATTTGTTAAAATAACTATTTTCGTTATTATGTTTCTGGAATGAATTATGAAGAAGTCATAAAAATTTTACAAGATAAGTGCTAATTTTAAGTGAATGCCCTTCCGACTGGTCATTGTGTATTTTAAAATGCTAGTTGGAAGGGTATTTTCTCGAAGAAAATTCTTATCAACAAAATTAAGAAGGTTCGTAATTCTTTTTTTCTTTTCTTTTTAAATTCTGAAGTATTTATTTAATGTTTATATGATAATATATATACAATCTAGGTTATGCAAATTGCATATTTTTAAAATAATATCCTAAGTTTCACCGACTTACAATTTTAAATATCACTTTACTGTTATTTATTAAATAAAATATATGAAATTGTTTATCTGCATAATAAAACAAAGATTCAATTCTATTCCACATCTTTATAAAAAAAAAAAAAAAAAAAAAAAAAAAAAAAAGATATTCTGCTTAAAAAAAAAAAAAAAAGGACGATTTACTATATTATTTATTAATACTAATAATATTTACATTTATCAATTATTTAATATGCCATGATAGCATAATTACATCAAATGAGGTAAAAATTTAAACATTTAAAGAATACGAATTACATTGCCATGTGGAATAAATTTAAATACCTGCAAACATCATTTTTGTAAACTGCTGCTGTAAACTGAAAATATGTATACACACATGTACTGAAATTTAAAAATATGAAGTATGTTAAATATTTTAGAAAAATATTTTGATTAAAAATATATATATATGTATTTAATTATTTGGAAATTTTTAAAATTTCCTCCTTCTAACTAATTTTTAATTTTTTGTTTCAATTTCTTATTATTATAAATTAACAATATATTCTAAACTCAGTTATATATTATTTTAGCGGTGTATTGGTACATTCATTTTTGAAATTATTTTTTATGTTGAAATATTAAAACTTTCTATAAACTTCAGCATTCAAATATATTTATAAACTATCCATGGACTTACAAAGTAGTACCCAGAAATGTTTAGAATATACAGGGTGAAAAGTCGAGAGCAGGCCTTTATTTGCGCAACAATTGGTCTCAGACGCCCTCCAATAAGAAAATGTGTTTTAAAAAAATGTAAGAATTCATTATATGACATGTTTAAATTTAAAAAATCAATTTATTAAAAATCACAAAAACTGATAATTTTTATACAATTTTCATGACACTAATAGTGAAAGTTGAGTTCCAACCTAAAAAATATAACACAAAAAGTTTCACTTTTGTGCACCCAAAATTGTCTGAGATAGTTAGTTTCAAAATTTAGGATTATTTCGCATTTTCTCGGGCTTTATTAAAAAGTCAATGAAAAATTCTTTAATAAACCCAGGGAAAATGCAAACAAAGTCCAATTAGGATTTTTAAACCGATCCCTTATTGAAGGCCGAAATATGTTAGAAAATCCAAACTTTAAATATCTTGTTCCATTTGGGGAGAATAGAAATGAAACTTTTTGTTAGGATGAGTGTCAGTTTTCTAAATATGACTATAGGGATCTGGGACTATGTAAAAAGCTAGTTTTTGCAATTTTGAAAAAATAGATATTTTAAATTTAAACATGTTATACTACAAATGCTCATATTCTTTAAAACATTTTGTAACTGAAACTATATATTTGCGACCAATAGTTGCGAAGATAAAGGTATTCTCGTCACAATGCTTTGCACCCTGTATTTAAAAAAAAAAATAATATATATATATATATATATATATATATATATATATATATATATATATGTATAAATGAATTTTTAATCTTAGTTAAAGCCAAGCAACAGATATAAGATCCTTGAAACCACATAGGTCAATGAGAAGGAAATTACAACAAATTTAAATAACCTGGGGAGACTGATTGTGATTTATTGAAACATTTATTTTTTATTTATTTATTTTTATTTTATTTAACTTCAGTCTAATCATAAATTTATTCCTATATTGTTTGTTGCAATTTTAATAATTTTGCCGGTGCGTAAAAACCACATGAAACTTAAATCAAAAGATACAAACAAGCAACGAGGAAATAAAAAATTAAGACAGCATTTTAAACATTTTTTTTAGGAAAAGCTTAGAATGGTAGAAAAAAAAAAAAAAAAAAAAAAACTCGTCAGGGGTGACCCTTTTCGTCGTTGAGCACCAATGTACGATTTCGTTCGTTAGCAGTTATAATAGCAAATTGCTAGCGGGCACCCTATCGTACAAGAAATTAATTGAACTTAGAAATGAAGAATAAATTGGAATAAATTATTTACTTCAAGAAATCAGAGAATGAAACAGAAAACAACCATGAAAAACAAACATTAATCATAGGATGACGCATTCGGAATCACAAGGATTAAAACAAGCAAAATAAATCAAGAGTTTAGTTGTACATAGCAGATGAAGAATAATGATACAACACAGCAACAGGGATATAAACAACTTTTTTTTTTAAATTCAAATAATGTTTGAGAAATTTTAACATACTTACTATTCCTTTAATTTCAACGTATATGCATGAAAAATTCCATATTTTTTGACAGTAATTCCCAAAAAGTGTCATAACGTGTCTATATATACCTTAAAAAATTCCTTAATTTTTTGCATTTTTAAAAAATTTCTTTCTTCCCCTAATCTGAAGATAATGACGTTATAGTATTAATTACGAAACTTTGAATAAACACCATAAAATGCAAGAACTCGCAACTGCTACAAACAAAGCGGCAACGCATTCAACACACTCAACGTGCTTGTTTGCAGCTCTCGTGCCTACAATGTTCGCCTGATGAAGGGTTGTGTCTTCTTTTGACCCGAAATAGTTGGTGCGAGTTCTTGCATTTTATGGTGTGTATTCAAAGTTTTGTAATTAATACTACAACTTCATTATCTTCAGATTAGGGGAAAAAAAGAAATTTTTAAAAAATGCAAAAATTTAAGAAATTTTTTAAGGTATAAAGAGACGTTATGACACTTTTTAGGGAAAACTGTCATAGAATATAGAATTTTTGATGCATATACGTTGAAATTAAAGGAATAGTAAGTATGTTAAAATTTCTCAAACATTATTTGAATTGAAAAAAAAAAGTAATTCATATCCCTGCTCATGTGTTGTATCATTATTCGTCATCAGCTATGTAATTTTTACTTCTAAGCGCTCGTACTGAGGTGATTTTTTATAATGACGTCATAATTTTTTTTTTTAACTACACTATTTTAGAACGTTTACAGTACGTTTTCTGGAACGTTCTGAAAATGTGTATAACGTTTTGAAAACGTTCTAAAAACGTTTAGAACGTTCTGAGACCGTATACATAGAACGTTCTCAGAACGCTTCTATGACACCGATGGTGATAGTTACACGTTCATTGAACGTTCTCTGAACCGTACTATTGTACGTCTTCAAGATGGACAGATAGACGTCTATAACACGTTCAAAGTGAACGTTCTTAGAACGTGTTTGCAGAACAATTTTTGAACGTTCAGAGAACGTTTCGGTGCTGCTTGGGTATAAAAATAATTATCAGGATTATCTTTCGTTAACTGAAATTCATTTTTCTAGTCTACATTTCCAAATTAATTGTTTTATTCTTTTACATTTATAAATTTTTAATTAAATAATACAATATTGCCATAGATTGAACTTTATAGATTTGAGACAATTCATACTCTTGAATGGGTATTTTATGAACTTATGACATAGTACTCTTATTGATCATTATGTAATATACAGACGCCCTGAAGCATTGAGATTCAAAGTGAACATTACAGCCTCTAACTATGGGCTATAATATTATGACTTAAGGAAGCGTAACATATTATTACCCGCGGATACTATGATACAATATTGATAACAATTGTAATGTCATATTTGGTAAACCATATCTTGAAGACAGAATGTAAAGGCGATTTTGGTCTGCGACATTTCATGTATGAATTTTCTTAGAATGTCAAATGTATCGAATTTAAAATACAACACATTGTATTAAATTAATGCGATTATATTTTTGAAATACATTTAACATGGTGAATTTGCATATATAATATTAGAGAAATATGAAAGTTTTAATTTTCTTTTTTATAATAACTATTTGTAATAAAATTTTGCTTACACGATTTTTATAACATGATAAAAAAAAAAAAAAAAAAAGAAATCTAAAATATAAAGACTAATCTTATTATAAATAAATAATACACACTGACAGATGTTAATACTTTAAAGAATGTTCAAAAATATTTTTTTACAAAAAGTTAAATATATATCAACATAAATTATATATTGAAAAACAACTGTATTAAATGAATATTTCTAATGTTTCATTTACTGTTTGTGTAATATATATATATATATATATATATATATATACACATATATATACACATATATATTATGCTACTAATATTTAAACAACAGTTAAAAAGTTATAAACCAATAAAAAATATGCAATTAGAGTATGCAATATGTAATATTCTAGTTTTTTATCTTTATCTTTATCTTAGGGGGGGGGGAGGGGTAGCGCAGTTTGATATAAATTTATATTTAAACATATTAATTTATAAATAAAAGGCAAATATCAAATATGTGTGCGAAAACTCACAACATAAAAGCTGTTCATTTGCCTTTAATTGATAAACATATATGAAATATAATTAAAAGCCCCCTTAAAATTATAGCTTTATTACTCAAACTTAAATGTCTTTACCTCCCACTAATCCACTGATTGCGCCCTAGATAATTCTTTATTAATTCATTTTCTAGATATTTAATTAATTACAAATTCTTTAACTTGCTCTCAATTCTTAGAGGTATTTTTACTTTATTTTCCGATGAAACAAAACTGTATTTATTATATTGCGCAATGCAAATGTAATCCAGAATATTCTGACCCCTCCTTGATATCGTACGACTCCCCTTAGCCAATTAAAGCACTCTCAGCATCACGTGATCGCTCCCGCGAAAAGGGGTATTCAGTCGGTCTCAGGCGAGTGCTTTCTAGTTGCTATGTTGTTCGCCTGAAGTTAGGTTTTTTAAGATGTAATTTTACAAGGATGGCTCACCTTCGCGTCAATGCTGTAACATCTCGAGTTAATAAAACCACCACTTGGTTCACTGACTGCTCTTAGTTAATTATTTAACGTGTGTCTTTCCATTTTAATATGGCACACACACACACACACACACACACACACACACACACATATATATATATATATATATATATATATATATATATATATAAGACAGTGTTATATTTATGTGTTTAAAATCCTTTAAAATTTTCTTTGAATAAGTTTTGTACGAGTTTTTAAAAATATAAACTATCTACCAATAAGTATTTGGACATTGTCAAATATCTAAAAATTTTCTTTAGAAGTTATATTGAAACATTAACAGTGTAAAGGACATGTTTTACCTCACATATTTCATCAAAAGTTATGTCCTAAAAAGGAAAAAGAAACCAGTAAAAGATTAAAAAAAAAAAAAAAATAATAATAATAATAATAATAATAATAATCACCCTGTAAAAAGTAATGCTCGAAATGCGTTTTGGCGTAGCACATTTTTATGACGCTACCATATAATTACGGATATACGATTTATTTATTTAATTATTTATTTTTAATTGAAAAAAAAAAATCCACTTCCTTAATTAAAACACATACGGTAGTAGAGGCCGTGAAAAGCCATTTTTAGGAAACTCGACCTACTAAATTTAGACACAGCTCATTGCAATCAGAATATAAAGAACGTTAAATATCTTACGAAATATGAATATTTACACTAAATAAGTTTAACTACGCATACGCTGTCTTTTGCCTAATTTAATAGCCAAAAGTATTGAACAACTCACATGAAAACCCCAAACAAATATCGTGTAAATTCAAAATGCTATGAGAGATAGAATAAATACATTTTCAATTCTCTCAAAATGAAAATTAAACTATAAGGAATTTCACTCACATTTTTATTTTGATTCAAAAATTGCCCAATGGTAATACAGTGTTCGTCGATTGTAAATAAATATTGAACCCCCCCCACCCCACCACCACCACCATCTTCCTTTATTTTGAGAATATCTCCATGAATATATGTGGTATCCTCATAAAAAATTGTACAGATAATGAGAAAAATCCTCATCACATGCTAAAGCCAAAATGCATTTCAAGCTTTATTTTTTACAGGGTTATCCAAAATATTTTGATTTTAATTTAATCTTTTACTGGCGCCTCTTTTTTTTTTTTTTTTTTTTTTTAAGGGCAGAAAGTTTGCTGGAATATGTGAGATATGATATGTTCTTTGCAGCACCAGAGTTTCAAGATGATTCCTTAAGAACTTTTCTAGATATTTAACAAAACGTCTAAATTCGAAGGTGTCTAAATACCTTTTGGTAGATAGGGTATTTTTCAGCTTCAAAATGAATAAATAAATAAAATAGTATTAATAATACTTTTTTAATACTTAGTTCAGGAATTAAAATACTTTAAAATTATATAAGAAAAAGCATTATGTATATCTATCAATAAATATTCAGACATTTTCGAATTTAGACGTTTTGACAAATATCTACATAAGTTCTTTATGTATCATCTTGAAACTTTGACCGTGTAAAGAACATTTTATACCTTATACATATCAGCAAAATTTGCTACTTGTAGAGAAAAAGGAGATAAGAAAAAATTTAAATAAAAAGAAAAATATTTTGGAAAACTTTGTAAAAAGGAATGCTTTAAATGTGCGTTGGCTGTTGCATGTGATTACGAAGATACTTTTAATTATCTGTATACATTTTTATGAGGCCACACCATATATTCATTTAGCTATAACAGTTTTCTTAAAAAATAGCAAACAAAATCTACTTTTTAAATTATAACACGTAGGGTATTAGACCCCGTGCAAAGCTATTTTTGAAAACTTGGCATATAATATTAGTAGAGCATATTAGGCAGAGCATACTGCAATCACAATGCAAATATGTTAAGTATATTGTGAAATATGAGCATCTTTAGTAAATATTTTATTTATTATGCATGCGCTAGCTTTAAAAAAAATCATTTGCATATTTTAATAGACAAAATCAATGAGCAACTTATAGGAAAACCCCAAACAAATATCGTGTAAATTCAAAAAATTCTGAGAGATGGAATTAACAGAATTTCAGTTCTTCGCAAAAATGGGAGATGATAGGTGCTTTTATCAATATCTTTCCCAATTAGTAAACACTATATTGGCACAGCACACCATTGGGTATTCATTGGATCGAAATAAAAATGTGAGTAAAACCCCTTAGAGTTTAGATCTTGTTAAATAAGGTAAATGATGTAAATATGGCCAATGCAGGTAATATGGACAACCCTCAATAATATTGTTAATTTCAGTGAAATCCAAAAGATGGCGCTTTAATCTAGGCGCTCCTACAGACTCTATATAATAAAGAGACTGGATATTGACCCGCCAGATGATCAGCCATGTTTTTCAGCCTGATGTATGATACCATTATGCTCTTCAAAATTTCAAATGATACTCTGCAGGGCTTTCTAGAGACAAACCAGAAAGTTTTATCGAGATTTTAATTAAAAGGAAAGTATCAGACGTTGGTAAAAATAAATTACGTCTTACGCCGATCTAAGTGGCTTTTGAACGAATGACCGCCATATTTGTTCAATGTCCAGTCTTTCTCTATCCAGGGTCCCTGGTCGCTCCAAGTCAGAAGAAGAGAGCTTAGTTCTGTGTTGCACGTTAACCTAGATCAAGTGCACAGGGGGACAGTCATTGTTGATTTGTTGTTAGTTTCAATGGAATTTTATAAATATCTCTCTTGTAATTTGTTACTTACCTAATTGAAACAAAGTATTTGTACTTGTACATAATATTTTATCTGATTTATGGTCTTTTTAACTGTATAAATGAATTTAAATGGTTGAGTTTTCAGAAAAGAATTACGAACAGTTTTTTAAAACTCATTATTGTCGACAATATGCCTGATGGGCATATTATCAGCACTTATCAAAATTTAAACCACAAGGAAGCTGTTTTCTCAAATTTGATGAGATCAAGTCACATCTTGATTACTTATTTCTGGATGAGGCTGAAAATGACATTCTTCTACTTTGTTCACTTTCTAATACAACCCATGATCTGCAACCTTTGGATAAATCATGTTCTGGGTCATTTGAACAATTTTGGGACAAAGAAGTTTTTCTGTTTTTGGAACAAACTAACCATGAAAACATTACTCGATTTTGAATAATATTTTCTCCAGATTGGGAAAAAGCTATGACATTGACATTTCCAACGTTAATGGTGACTTCAAAAGGATAAGTATCGATCGTGACAATTCTTTCCTATCTATCTTATCAATGTAATTCCTGAAGAAAAATTTTGCTCGGTGTTTAAAAACCTAACTCCAACAAAGAATAGTGCCAAAATTGAAAAAGACATTTCTTCCTCAGACACCTTCTGAAGACCTTCCCGTGACACCTTCTGAGGAACAATTTCGTCATATTCCTTGTCCCTCAAATACTGCTGTCATAAAACCTAAAGTGAACTATCGTGCTCTAATTTTGAAAGAAAGACTTCTTTCCCTGGGCTTCTCAAAGCAATACTGAATACACCCAAGCATCACAACAGCGATATAAAAAAAACAGTCTACGAATAATAGTGCAAATGGTCCCTGAGCAAAGAAAAGTGATAGAAAAAGATGGTTTAGCGGTATTTGCAACAAGGGAAAAGTTGTGGATATGAGATTATGTGTTGTTTTTCATAATTATGTGCACAAATAATGTATAGGACTTACCAAAAAATATAAGAAAGTTTTTTACTTGCCATGCATGTGAAGTCAAAATAAATGAAATACATTTTTGAATGTAAAAAGTTTAAAATTGATTAAAAATTTACTGAAAATTGTTTAAAATTGTTTAACATTGTTTTCTAAATTTTCTTCTTACTTATCTTTTTCATTAATTTTCGTAAAGTATCAAAAATTAAATTTTGTTTTGTAATAATTGGTGTGTTTTCGTACGTTAAATATGAATATCTTAATTATATTTCATGTATGGGCATATTACCTTCATCAACTAAGCTTTTTCTTAAATGATTCCAGCAGGTTTAAATCTTGATCATTGTAAATTATTATTTTTTTTCTTTTTTCGAGTTCTGAAAAGAGTCATCTGTCTTAGAGAATTTTTATTAATTTTAAATCGATTACCACTATAGCTAAAACATTTCTATCCTTAAGGTGGCCATATTACCTGCAGTTGCCCTATTTGAAAAAAAATTTTGGCATTTATTTTCTTTTTAATTGTATAGTATAATTACAGTATATTTATTATTTTTTCAATGAAAACGATACAAACGATAAAGCATATATATTATATTATATATGTTCTAAAATAATTCATCAGTGAACTCATTTTATATATATATTATTATTATTATTATTATTTATAAAAGCGATATTTTACTAAAAGAACTAATACGTCCACCTTTATCTAAAGTTACACTTATGAAATATTTTTAAGAAGAAGAAAAATTTTAATCAATATATATATGTATAAATTTTAATTCAAAAATTATTTATAAATATTTTTTATTAATCTTCGAATTTCAAAACGACATTCTTAATATTTTAAAACAATGTTTTAATGATTTTTATATTACATTTCTTTGTCTATTTTTAGAATATGCTATATAATGATTATCTGTGTAAAAGGATAAATAATTATCTCAAAATTATGCAGGACATATTTTGAGCCAAAGCAACTAATGGTAATTTTAGCTTAGAATTTTTTCTTGTAGTTTTATGATGTAATTCTGTTAGAGTATGATGCAATTATGGCTTTTTCACCCCTACTGCACAAAAGTGAAACGAAACCTGAAATAATCCTACAACCATTTTTTTCTTTCCTATTTTTTGCCATTTTGTATTATGTTCAGAAAGGTGATTAATGACTATTTAATAAAGTTATAAAAAAAGGAAAAAGAAAAAAGAAAACATAATTGTGTAAGGTTTGGTGTAAATTAAATTGTAACGCAAGACTGTATCATGAAGGAGTATTCATAAAGAAGAAATAAAGCTACACAAAAATATACAATATTATCTTTATACAAGTACAATATGTTAATAATATACCTGTGCAAATTTTCAATTTTATTCTTTTTTTAAATATTCCCAGACAAACCTTGATTAAAAGATTTTACTTAGAATTAAAAAAAAAAAAAAAAAGTTTTGAAACAAACTTCAACTTTAACCAGTTTTTAGTTCTTAAGAAAAAATAGATTTGACGAATTCTAATATGTTTAAAATTAAGAATATGTACACTTTGCCATAGAAGGAAAAAAAAGGCAAAAAAAAAAAAAAAAAAAAAAAAAAAAAAAAGGGCAACGTTTTAAATTCATCCAGTGTACATACAATGAGAGTGGAGTGTACTAAAAATAATAACATATAATTTATACTTAATAATGTACCTATGCTTCATTTGTTTACTATATGTATATGAAATATATTTTTAGTAATTTATTGTTATGATCTGACATCATTAAATATAACTGTACATAGTGGATAATAAAAGAAAAAAAAAAGGTAAATATCAATATATATGAAACATATTTTCTCACACAATAGTAAAAATAAATTTCATCTTATTTTTTTCTTTCTTATCATATGGTCTTGCAGAGATTTTGGAGAAAGTTTAGCGCCAATAAAACATATTTAACCCGCTCAACCAGCCTTAAGCAGTAGTGGCCTCTGCTCATTCTTACTGTTATGTTAGTTTAATTTGTTTCGATATTGCCCTTGTTTCAAATAGTTTTCAGTTCTTTTATTAAGCATATATATACATATACTGACAAATATGAATATATTCTATGCATAATTTATAATGTATCCTATTTGTATTCCGTCCTATTAGTCTGCGTGTGATAAATTAAAATTAGGTATTTATTTATTTATTTTTATTTTTATTTATTATTTATTTTTATCATTTATTGTTGGTCTAAAATGAAGTTTTTAAGAAGCAACTCTTATATAAAATAATAACAATGAAAAAGCGCTAAATAAAGGAAGTGGCGCCGAAAAAGACCACATAAAAAAGTGACATCAAATTGTCATTTTAAGATGAGTTTGAGAGCATAAGAAATGATGCTGTAGAGAGATGAGAAGATTTTACTGAAAAATGGGAAACTCAAAATTTTACGAAATATTGCCCTTCCAATTATGAGCACTGCTACATAAGATATGGACATTTTTGCCAAGGAAAATATGAATTCAGGTAGAAGTATCTTTGAATTATATATTGGTATTTTGTGCTTTTTTTTTTGACATAATGGAATTTTTTGTGAAATCAAGTTATGTGTGTTTTATAAAGTAGATGACGTTCTATGAGGCAACAATTTCACTTGCTTATTTTATTTGATCAGTTACCAGAATTTAGAAGTATATATATTTTAAATAACTAATATTCCTAATACTTCGTACATGCATACTCCGACGCAATACTCAAATTTAATATGCAAAATTTTGTGCTCAAAAATTTGATATGCAGTTTTGTAATCACAAAGAATAACCTGATCATTATTTATGATGAATATATGTCTTATTCTAGTAATTTTTTTAATAAATAATTAATTTAAAACCAACAAAAACGTTTAAGTGTCTATTTATTTAGATAAAAAAGAATATATTTTCATAAATTAATAAATTTACAAATTTACTTTTGTAAAATAAAGAATTATGTTAATTTAATTAAATTACCATTCTCGTATAAAATGTGCGTTATTTCATTTATTTATATTGTATTTTAGAGATTAGTCTAGATACTTAAAGTTTATAACGTAACGTTAATTGGTCAATACACTTATTTTCTACGGGCACATATTTTTGTTAACAAAGCGTGCCCAATTGTTATTGTAATAAGTAAACGTATTTTGGTTAAAATGACTTTTAGATAACACTCTCTAGGCCGCGATTTAGAGGGTGTTTGGGTTATCCTACTTAAAATATTTACATTTTTATACAATTCGTATTTTTACCTAACATTAAATATAAATTAATTCAAGAATTCTCAAAATTCCTTTTCTCAAAAAATTTAATTTCTATTAAGTCTGAATTTTGTAAAATTTCAGTTCATTTTTACTTTCTCTTACCCATAAGGTAGAGAAAGTATTGTTTTAGGGTCAAATATTCGAACGTGAGTTTTTTGTATATTTATACGTTTTGAGGTCACCTGAATCCAAAAATCATGTTTTTAGCGGTTGGTCTGTGTATGTGCCTATATGTGTGTGTTTGTTATCAGCATATCTCAAGAACAAATAGTAGCAGAAATTCCAAACTCGATATTATAAATGTGTATCATATAAGGATGCTACAGTTTCGTTGAGATGACACAAATGGTTCGTGTACAGAGACACCCAAGAGAATTCAAATCATTACGTCTAAAGCGGAAATTGCAGGTAAGTAGAATTTAACATCTATAGACTGTACGAAACTAAATGAAACGAATATATATATATATGCATGAAAACATATTTCAAGTGGAATACGGTATAGAAATCATTCACTATTCGTTTACAGGACTTCACAAAAGAACTAGATTATAATGCAACAGTACTTGAAAATTGATGGAAGTGTACTTTAGGTTTTGCCATGTATTATTAATATATGATTATATTTAGGTGCAGCATATGATGTGTATATAACTTTCAGAAGATATACAGGGCTGTCAATATTTAAGTCGTAACATTCTTTTTTATTTGCTGGTGTAAGTGCTTTAGTATAATATTTTACCACGTCCAGGAAAACTGCTCAGGAATTGAAATTCACTTATCATAGCCATATGGCGAATGATGTATTTTTTAAGCTAAATATTCTTGGTTTTTTGTGTATTTGCACGTTTTGAGGCTTCCTGAATATTAAAGTCAAGTTTTATAATTTTATCTTTGTCTGTGTCTGTTAGAGTAAATTAAAAACAAATAATTTCAGGCGATCCAAAGAATGTGTTTTGAAGTCAATACATTTGTTACTAAAAAAGTTTGTTTGAGATTAATAAGTTTCAAGGAATGATGCGTATGAAAGTTGACTGAATAATTTCAAATGAATTTTGAACTTAATAACTAGATTTGAATTCCATATAAATGTAGATACAGTAACGAAACGGTGGGTTGAGGTTGGCTGTACCCCCCCCCCCCCCTCACATAGAATTATTTGTCAAATAAAGCTGTTCCGAAGTCTAATTTGAATTGTTTTAACATAAGTTTACATGACAGTACGCGTTACCTTAACCCTTAATCTCCAATCTGTATTTATTGAATCAAATTTCAGGGTAAGAGAAAGTCGTGTGAGTGTCACACCAGATTATTTACTTTCTCTTACCCATAAGGTAAAGAGAGTATCGTTTTTGAGTCAAATTTTCGAACGCGAGTTTTTGTTGTATTTACACATTTTGAGGCCCCCCTGTATCCGTAAATCATGTTTTTAGCGGTTGGTCTGTGTGTATCTGTCATTTATCAACATATCTCAAGAACAAATAATAACAGAAATTCCAATTTTGATATTCTAAATATGTATGATATAGGGATGCTAAACTAAGCTTTTCATTGATATGAAGTAAATGGTTCGTGTACAGGGGCACCCAAGACGATTTAAATGCATTACGTCTATGGGGAAAATTGCAGGTAAGTAGAGTTTAACATCTATAGACTGCACTAAATCAAATGAAACGAATATATACTTTTTATATGAGTAATTTTTTATATGCGTAAAGTCTCATATAGAATATGGTAGAGAAATCATTCACTGTTCATTTACAGGGCTGCACAAAAAATACTAGATTATAGTGCGACAATAGCGGAAAATAGATTGAAATGTATTTCAAGTTGTGCCGAGTGTTATTACTATAGTAATATATTTAGGTGTAGAATGTGATCTGTACGTAATATTCAAAATATACACAGGGCTGGAAATATTTAAGCAATGACATTATTTTTTATTGTTAGTGGAAGTGCTTTACTATAATATTTTACCATGTCCAAGGATGCTGCTCAGAAATTGAAATGAATTCTTCATAGATATATAGTAAATAATGTATGTTTTAAATTAAATATTAATCACTTGTTGTTTGTATAGTTACGCGTTTTGAGGCTTCCTGATTTTCAAAGTCAAGTTATTTACGTTTGATTAGTCTCTTAGAGTACTTAGTCTCTTAGAGTAACTCGATAACGAATAATTTCATGAAATCAAAGAGTTGTTTTTAAAGTTAACAAAAATTTGTTGCTGGAAAAGTTCGATCAAAAGTGATAAGTTTCAATAAATGCTGTGCGTGAATGCTGTGTGAATAATTTTAAGTGAACTTTTAATTTTAAAAAAATATTTAAATTCTATGTAAGTGTAGGTGCAGTTATGAAACGTTTAGGTTGAGGGTGGCGGTAGCCCACCTCACATAGAACTAATTATCATATAAAACTCTTCCGAAGCCTAATTTCAATTGTTTTAACTTAGGTTTACATAACAGTACTCGTTATCTTACCTCTTTATGTCCAACCTGTATGTCTAGTATTAAATTTCAGGGTAAGAGAAAGTCGTGAGAGTGACACAGGAGATTATAATATCTCAGATATGATGATTTTTATCATTCATTCTTTTTTGAAAAAAATGTTTTGATGACTATTTGCATTTTCAATTTTTTTTTTTTTTTTTTTTTTAATAAAAAAATAAAAAAATAAATAAGATTAAATAAAAAATAATAAAATAAAATAAAATAAAATAAAATAAAATAAATAAATAAACATTTACTACGAGATTTTCAAGAATTTTATGTACATTAGATATTTATAATATTTTAATTAAGAATTCATTATCGTAATTATGCATAAAACATATTAATGCGTAGAATGTTTCCCGAAACATAAACGAACATGCAAATTGAAAAACATGTTTTTATGATATTTGACATGTTTATAATTTATGAACTTTTTATCCCTATATTTATATTTAAATTTTGTTTAAGATTTTCTGAATATATATATATACATATATGTATACATTCAGGACCATATATATATGCATGATGTTTCAGAAAGGTATTCCTATATTTGAAATGACATAATTGATAAGCAGTGAGCTACTGGAAGCTGAAAAAACTTTTATATTAGTATGATAAGTCTGGAAATCGTTATATGAAAAAAAAAATGCGAATTTTCTGGCCTGGACCTTAACTTCTGATGAATGTTTCGCCTTGTCATCATCGGAGTTCAAATTTTTTTGTGGTATTTAAATAAAATGTCGAGAATTGCTTGCTTGCGAAAAAGACGAAGCTTTATGCTTTAAGCTTTTTTTTTTTCCTGAAACAGCGTTCTGTTATATTTCCTTATCTTTAATCAATGTTGTTCGATGACAAGGTGATCAGAAACTATTCAATAAATGTTATTATTGTTTTTGTATTCCATTTTGGTTGTTTATTGTGTTAAATTTAATGTTTTTCCTGAAAAGGCGGTCTCCGGTGGACATTGAAACATTTTTCTTTCTTTTTCTTTTCTTTTTCTTTTTTTCTTTTTTCTTTCTTTTTTTTTTTTTTTTTTTTTTTTGGAACTCCGTGATTTTTAGTTGCATTGACCAAATTTTAGTTGCATTTCATTCACCGTTTGCTCTGTAGGATGTTGTTTATATAGCAAGTTTAATTATAACTACCCTGTATATATATGCACGTAACGAAATCTTAAAGATAGAAACAAGATATGTAAGTTTAATATGTTTAAAAAAATATATTTATTATTATTTTTAGTTTATAATTGATGTTAAAAAAAAAAAAAAATAGTTTGAAATTTTAAACTGCCACTTAAAAACTATATATCACTTTTTTTCATAAAGCACGTCATTATCTCATGTGCATTATCAAATAATTCCATTTATTAAAAAAGAAGAAATGCTTCAAGTTTAGACTTTCTCTAAATTTAGTGATTTTGTGACAAAAGAGAGTAAAAAAAAGAAAAGAAAGAACAGATTTTCTCTGCAGAAAATCACGCATTTTCTTACTTCCTTCCCCAAATCTTGCACTTAGGTAATTGTTCAAAATATCAAGAAAAAAGTCTTTTATGTAAAGAGACAAGTAATGTCTTTATCACATCAATTCCAGTTTTAACAACTTTTTATAATGTAAAAATGTATCTGAGTTATCTTTTTGCTCCTTTTTAAAGATAAAATGGATATTTTTATACCTTTACAAAAGTAAATGCACAAAAAAAAAAAAAAAAAAAAAGTAACAGGGGAAAAAAAAAAAAAAATGTAAGAATGAAAAGAAAATGTGTCAAAAATTCTATAATTCGACTATGCTTGCTGATGATTTTAATCTTTAAAAGTTACTCAGTTTTAAAAATTCTTTTAAAATATTATTATTACAAAGTTATACATGTTAAAAGTATTTTGTTTAATAAAATATATTTTTAAGTTTTTTTTTTTCTTTATATCTTAATAAAAGCTTTATTTTTAGATGTATATTTTTGGTTTCATTGCTTAAATTCGTAAATATATTTCTATTATTGTGATAAGAATACCAATAAGTTCAAAATATTTACTAATTCCGTATTGGTTGTCTAGATCCAGTGTTGGACATAATTGATTAAAAAGTAAATGAATTACAATTGAATTACAATTAAATTACAATTATAATTATTTCACTTTCAATCAATTAACAAATAAATTGAAGTACTTATTCACTTTTTTGTAATAATTCAATTTATTTGTAATCAATCACTTGTTAATCGATTGACAGTAAAATAATTATATTTGTAATTTAATTGTAATTCAAATACATTTTAATCAATTATGCCCAAAACTGCTTTACATGCATAATTTGTCCTTAATGCATAACGTAACATGCATGACGTAATTAACATGCATAACGTAATTAAAATGTCCTTAAAAGTTAATTTCATTAATAAATAAATATTTTTTTATATATATACTGGATAACAAGGAGATACCTGAAGATGAATTTATTTGTTTTATTGTATTTTATTTCCTTGTTCAAATATTTCTATATACATATATCTGTTTTTTTTTTTTTTTTTTTTTTATGATTTTACGGATAATATTTAAAATATTTTAATACTGAAAATATTTATCATACTAAAATATTGTTGTTTACCATAGAATGTTTTGTGAAAACAGAGGTATTTGTTTACCAATTCTTTATTTACCTACAATCTTATAGTTGTTTTTTTATATCCCAAAAAATGCCCCAACTTTGAAAGAAAAAAAAATAAAATTTAAATTATTTTTGTTTGTTTAAATGCCTAAATTAGTTATTTTTAAGGATACATCACTTCTTTTTCTATAAATGGCATTCTTGTTCTCTAATTTATAAAAAAATAAAACGAATTTAAAATTATTATACAAGTAGGATAAAAAGTTATTTTTTATTATAAAAAACAAAACAGTTAAAAGAATAAATTTAAAAAAAAAATAAAAATAAAAAAAGGTCTCTGATTATTAAGAGATTATTTAATTGAATGGGTTAACAATTTAGTTTATATATATTTTCTAATCATTATATATTTATATATTTTCCGTTTATAACCTAGGGCATATTAGGAAAATACACCGGATATAAAATATCGTCTTATATTAATTAAAAATTACATAATGAAAAGATAATATTTAAATAAAATTTAATTAACATTTTAGTGATTTTGTAAAGGAATTTTCCTCAGGTAATACTTCCCTAATTAAAATAATAATAATAATAATAATAATAATAATAATAATAAGTATCAAAATCGGAGCGCTCGTCAAAAAGTCAGAGGCGGAAAAAACTATGAAAACAGATCAAATACATAGGGCTTAATAAAGTGTCCGTTCACGAATTATAATTGAAGAAAGTCTGCAGATATAATAATTAAAGTGGTGTCTAGATATAGAAAAATTACTATGCGCTAATGGATGTGACCTCTTACAGAAACTATATTTTAAACTTTACATAACATATGTACCAAGCGCTACGCTACAATGTGTGCAAAGTATAGCTCAAACCAATGTTCAACTATGCGCTGCAGCTGACGGAAAGAAGTTTGCACAGTGAAATTTCTGTACATTTCGACATTCGGGACATTCTATTTCGACATTTCTCTAGGAGATTCTTTCGACATGTTTCATTATAGATAATTTCAAAGAGACAGGTGCAGATTTTAATGTACTATTTTTAGTATTAATGTCTACACATCACGTCTTTCAACCTAAATCAATGATTCTCTACAATTTAGTAATTCCAATTTTCCCCTATATGGTGTTTTTTTTTTTTTTTTTTTTTTTTTTTTTTTTTTTAAGATAAAAGCGATGTTTTTTAGCAATTTGCTTCGTAAACAATTGCACCTTCTGGCGAATGGTATCTTTACCATACCTATATACTATTTTTTAAGACTATAACTGCCGCTGTTCAACAGTTAAATGAGTCGGGTCAAACTTCATTGAGCATAACACATTTTTGCTTAGATTAAAAGAAAAAAAAAAAAACATAATAGGAGCAATTTCAGACCAAGTCCTTGAAAAAATATATCAAAATCGGATACCCGTTAAGAAATTATAAGCTAAAAAAAAAAAAAAAAAAAAAAGAAAAGAAAAGAAAGAAAATAAAGAAAAATCATGCAGTACGCATTGATTAGTAACACTTTCCAACAGTACGCAATTGTTGTATCGAATAACTATTAATATTTTTTGCCTACGTTATCGCATAACAGACAGAAGGACTGAAAAACATACTGATAGACTAATTTATTTTAAAATTACTCTTAGCCATTTTGGAAAGTGTTAAAAAGGCTTAATGCAAAAGAAAATGCAGCAGTTAGATTATAATTATTGCTTTTAATCTATCTGAATATTTTACTGTAGCCCTGTAAATCTGAAAGTTAATCATATCATATTCTATACAAAACAATATTTTAGAATAATAATAATACATGTAAATGTTTTTAAGATTTTTGTAGTAGAAAGTTTTTTAAATATAACTTTTAAAAAATTCTGTCCTAAAACTTAATACATTGGCGTTTTTTTTTATTGTTGTTGTTGTTGTCCCTGTAAACAAACTAGTTGTACAGGACCTATTAATGACATTTTAAATAGGGAACATTCCATAGGGAACTTGAGTGTAGCATTTTTTTAAAAATCTCAAAAAAATCAGGGATGATAGGAGCCGGAGACAAACAGATAGAAAGGTAGACAATCGTACAGACAGATGCACAAATTGAAATCATATTCTCACTAAAATTATAAGAAAGTGTTAAAATATTCATGAAAACAAAAGCGCAATTCCAGCAAATTTTTATTAATACCTCTTAATGTAACTGAATATTTTTTGTGTCACCGTGTAAATCTAATGCTAATCATGCTATATTCTACGCAAAGCATGTTCTTTTGTGCTTATAAATAACACATTTCAATTTCATAAATCTTCGTGCAAAGTAATGTTATAAAAATTTAGTTTATGGAAATATCTTTCATAAAACGTAATGCTTTGGAATACATTTGTGTGCCCCTGTACACAAATCAGTAGTGGTATTTGCTTCATTTTATGCAGGAAACATCCGATAGTGAACTTGAATAACGTATTTCAATTTCATTAAGATTTGTGTACAGTAAGGGTATGGAAATATGGTTTATAGAAATGCATCTCATAGAACACAATGCTTTGAAATATTTTTGTGTGTTCCTGTACACAAATCAGTGGTGGTATTTGCTTCATTTTATACAGGAAACATCCGACAGTAAACTTGAATAACATATTTCAATTTCATTAAGATTTGTGTACAGTAAGGGTATGGAAATACGGTTTATAGAAATGCCTCTCTTAGAACACAATGCTTTGAAATATTTTACGGGGTCCCTGTACACACACTAGTAGAGGTATAAACTCCATTTTCAACAGGGAACATCCGATAGTGAACTTGTATAACATATTTGAATTTCATTAAGATTTTTGTACAGTAAGGGTATGAAAATATGGTTTATAGAAATGCCTCTCATAGAACACAATGCTTTGAAATATTTTCGGGGGTCCCTGTACACAAACCAGTAGAGGTATAAACTGCATTTTCAATAGGGAACATCCGATAGTGAACTTAAATAACATATATCAGTTTCAAGATATTCCATAAATATTTACGGGAGTTAGAGCGTGGACGGACAGACAGGCAGACAGACAAACCCAAGTCATAAACACTTTTCAACCTTGTTGGAAAGTGTTAATGAGTGCATTCCGTATAAATATATTAATAGTGGGAGAGTCCTTGAAAAAAGACGTGGCCGTACGAACCACGTATGAGCGAAAAATTTGCATTTTCAGGACCGCTGTACGTAGTTGCTGGTATACTAAAAACGCTGTAATGCTAGCGTTAAGGAGTTACAGGGCCACACAAAAGTAATCAGTGACATTAAGGGCTATTATTGAAAATATTGCATTCTCGATTACATTAAGCGTTTTTAACACTTTCTAACAATTTTTATGTGTGAATATGATATGAATTTGTGTATTTGTCTGTCCGACTATCCATGTGTCTATCTGTCTGTCTATCCGACTCCAGCGTACGTAAATATTTTCAAAAAAGAAAAAACTGATATATGTTATTCATATTTGATATTTACTGTTTCCTATTTGAACCAGTATTAATAGGTCCTGTCCAATGAATCGCATATTAGAACAGACTTTTTATAAATCACATTTAAATAACCTTCTACTTAAAAAGTCATTTAAAAGTGCCATTTATTGTTAAAGTTTTGTGTAGAATATGCTTTTGCTAATCTTTAGATTTACATGGCTACACTAAAATATTCAGATACATTAAGGGATAATAAATATCTATGGGCTACATTTTATTTTACGTTATGCATTTTTTAAAATTTTCCAATACTATTTAAGATTCATTATGATTTCAATTACTCTATATGTATGCCTTTCATCACTACAGTCTGTTGGTTGCGTGATAACGTAGGCAAATAACATTGAAAGTTATACAATACAACAATTACGTACAGTTGGAAAGTGTTAATAATCAATGCATACCGCATGAATTTTCCTTCTTGTTTCCATATGCACAAAATTTTAGACAGTTTTTTTTTCCATTTTCTTAGGCGTGCTTTCAACTTTTCCTTTTATAGACATTCATAGAACGTACTATTATATATTTTTATTTAAAAAATATTTTAGAAAACGGAGAAATAATAAATTTTTAATATTACTCTTATTTACCGAGATTTTAATTTTTATTATTATTATTGTTTTCCCTATAGGAGGAGGAAGTTTTTTTTTTTTTTTTTTTTTTTTTTTTTAGTTGAGAAAACAAAATATACCATAAAAATTAATTTTATTTTATAATTCATTAAAAGTATGTATTCACTCTGTCAAGAGACAAATAATAAGTAATTTAATTAATAAAAAATATATGTAATAATGCTTTTTATGCTTGCTATAAAATTTAACTTCTAAGATTACATTTGTTTAATGATCGAAAGAAATCAAATTAAACAAAATAATATTTATTAATGAATGTTACATTCTTATATCTAGAGGCATCTATAAAGTGAACATGATGAGCGATTAGGGCTCATGAGTATTATTTTATACATACAAATAAAGACACTTACTTAAAAACCTCAGCTTAAAATACAGTTTTATTGAAGTTCTGGGACAGAAAAATATCACCTGATAAACATTTAAATAAAAAAAATGAAAAGTATGTATTTATATTCGTTATGAAAACATATTAAACTGGAACATTGTAAAAGAAAAAAAAGGAGGGGAGGGGGGGGGGGTTGCAATCTTTACTTTTCAGGTTTCTAATTTTGAAAAGCTGATGATTTTTTAGTAAGATAAATAATTCATTAAAAAATATATTCTTAGAAAGTAAGTCTTTAAAAGACGAAATAATTCTTTTTTTTTTTTTTTTCCTTTTTTCAATAGTATTATTTTTCAATACTAGATTATTATTTTTGGCATTCAAAGATAGTTTATTATCATAATATAAATAAAACTCATTGTACGTAAGTGTGAGGATATGCCTCACATCTCTCCACATTAGGTCTGGGTGATGTTGACATTACTTAAATCGTTCATCTAAAACACAGATATAAGGATATACCGATTTAAAGCAGAGTTATACCAACTGTAGGGACTAGTCCCTACACGTAAGGACTTTTATAAATTTTCTTCAGGATGTAGCGAAGAATTATAGTTAGTTGGTTAGATTTAACACTACAATAGTACTGCGCTACACTGTTAAAAATTTTGTGTCAGTTTGAACAGAAACTTGGTACTGAAGTAGCTGCAACCACCCGAGGTTTTAACCTTGTCCCATGATTTGCTAATTTTAGATTAACCAAATACTGGTATTACGGTAAAAAAAAAAGAAAAAAAAAATCAAAATTAGACCGAGACATAGATTGAACTAAACATCTTGACTCAAGTCAAACATTTTGGCACTGTACCACGTTTTCGTGCCCACTAGTTAGGTTTCATTGATTTTGATAAAAGTGATTAAATTTTCTAGGGTCTTATCTTAGCCCATGGGTGAATTGTTGCAAAAAATTTTCCCTTTAGCCTATGTTTTCGACCACGCTCTTTAATTTAATATTCGTTTGGTTTCAAGAAGAATTTTACAGATTCATACTTCCCTTGTGAGAGGATATACGGTAGCTCCAGGTTTTGGTGAAACTTAAATTCAATCGCAAGAAGTAGAAAAGTTAAGAATGAGGTTAAACCGTGCTATGATATTGCTTATAACTTCACTCCATATATAGTCGGCAGCAAAATTATTAGAGCACTAGCAATAATTCCTATATAAAAAAGGTACACTTAATGCTGTTTTGTTAAATAAATCCTTGTCGAGTCATGCTCTTAATGAGTCTAAGAACATGATTCGACAAGGTCTTATTTAACAAAACAGTATTAAGTCTCCTTTTTTACATAGGAATTATTGCTAGCGCTCGTATAATTCTACTGCCGACTGTAGTGGTTCAAGTTTGAACTGAAACTTTTAACAGTGTATGGGAATTTGGCGACGGTCTGGAACGCACTCCTAAGAACGGTTCAGATACATACCATCACAATTTTGAATCTTCACGGAGGTGATGGCTCCCCCGCTTCGGTGACCTCCAGAGCTATTAAATGAAAACAAGGAGGACATGGCGGCCACGACGGACTTTACGTGTACCAGCCACCATTAGTGTACACGATGGTCTTTAGCCAGCTCGAGTATCAAACCCGCAATCTTCCATTTACGAGCTCGGCGCTCGAATTGAAAAATGACAATCAGCAGAAAATTGCTAATTAAGAGCTTCAGTCATGATATTCAGTTTCTAAAATTCTTTGAATCTCTTAATAAATATCATTCTTAAAGAAAATTTGCTAAAATAGAATTTCTTTAAAAAATCAACAGATTTTCTTTTTTTATTGAAGTTTAAAATTTTTACTTATTTTAGATTACATTACATCAAATATCACAAAATACAAAAAGAAAGAGCCTCAACTTTCCCTGTATTCAAAATTATTTTTAAATACCTATATTATATACTGTTAAGTAATTGACTTTGATATAAATAAATATTATATATTTAAATACAAGAATAACCATATCTATGATGACGCTGTTGTTCGAATTAATTTATTTTTGACAATATGTCAATATCATTTCCTGTATTGAAATTAACGAGTTTAATGAAAAAAAAAATATTATTAATTACATAAAATATTAATAACGAATAGTTAATTCACTTATGTAATAAACAGAAACTGGAGTCTCTTATTTTTAAATTATAGGAACAGGATGTATAATAAAAGTAGCAGAAGAAAATATTAATATTGATAAAATAAATCTCCAGTAATCAAACGAATTTTTAATGAATGAATAGATCTCATTTCAACTAGCCAAACTCAACCGGAATGCTTGTATCGGAATCGGTTTTAATTTTGATACTGCACATGCATTTCGTAAAACAGTAATCGTAGCTCGAAAGAATACCCTTCCTCGGGTCTTAAACCAACATTCCCTTTTTTCCCAATACGCCTGTGCAATACTAAATCAAAACGGCACTTCAAATAAATATTATTCTCTTGATTCTTTGAGGTTTTATTGAATCAAGATTTTCATGTTTTAGCTGTTTATGACTGTGAATGTTCAGACTAACCCGGTATCCCATTGAATGAATACCTATCTGGCATCCAGCATTATTGAATCGGTTTTTGCCTGGAATCAGATGCCCGTGTTTTTTTATGTTTCAGCATGAATATTTCACGGTTGTCGAAATATTTAAATCGGATAAGCGATATTAGCGTTTAATCGATATTTTATTTTACATCGATATAAAGCATAGTCCTACTTCCCATATTACTGGAACTAATTTCAACTAAACTTGACATCATTATTGTTTATAACCAGGGTTAAAGTACTGTTTGTGTATAACATTTGTAGTGCATGCTTTGTGAGAGTTGATAAGGACAAACGCTCACGAAAATCATATTTTTGCATGATTTATTTAGTAATAATGCAATTATAAAGTTCAAATTTGATATGTTGGCTACTTCTAATATATGTACTATTCGCTTTTAAAAATTCGAAATTATAAAAGGTGAAATAAAATAAAAATAAAATAAATAAAAATTTCATAAATTTACACTTTCATCAAAATTCCGTGCATGCGATTTAAGCGTTTTACTGTGAATACGTCAAAATGACGTAGTGTCTTAATATATTTTAAAACAAAATATATTTTTTATAACAAGTTAGATGACGTCGATTCTTAGAACTCATTCGATTGACGACGTATACTTACGTAGTGAAAAGATCTATGCTTCGCTATGTTTGTGTTAGACATTTAGCAATGGAATAAATAGAAAAAAATGGTAATCTTAACTCCAAACTGCAATAAATTAGAATGCTTTTTCATATGTTAAAAATCAGTACTTTTTTCCTCTACATAACAAACACATGGTCTTTTCTTGAAACAATTTCACTTTTAGAGAGTGATGGCATTCCAGGGTTATGTTTCGTAAATGCAATAAAAAAAAAAAAAAAAAAAAAAAAAAAAAAAGTTAAATATTATCATAAAAAAAAAAAAATATATATATATATATATATATTCATTTTAATATAGTGGCAATGAAGCTGGCAAAGGTAGATAGAAATTTTATATTTTTCAAAATTAAAATTCCTTCCTATGTTATAAAAGCACTAGACCCGTGATGTTGGCTACGTTCGTACAGCACTTTCCGTTTAATAATAATAATAATAACAACAATAATAATAATAAAAGCCATTTGTATGAGGACTTTTCTTTTATCTAAAATGTGATACATTAATACATGAATACGTAAGTAGTAAACATCTTTGTATTTTAAATGTTATATTACATTTTTTTAAATCCTTAAGCTATCGCTATACATAGATTTGCTTAATGTTTTTCATTTTTGGATTAACTGTATGAATAAAATATGTAAAAAAAAACAGAAAATTGCTCTAAATATCATTTAGAACAAAATGTACTAACCATAACTTAAATAAAATCCAATATGTGAAATCTTGAAGAGTATACAAGAAACTGAAATTAATTCTCATTTAAGTGTATGTAATAGTTACATTCGTTCTTAATACTTACGTTATTTTGCATATAATGTTTTGTTTGTGAACGTTAACTATATATTGATTCGTTTTATTGTATGATAATATTGTATTGCTTGTCGCCGATCGCATAAGTCTTATATACGCAGTCATTATTTTAAAAAAGTAACCACACTCAGCACGATTAAAAAAAAAAAAAAAAAAAGAATGATTTTTTTGCAATTACAGATTTGCAGGTTTTACAATTACAGAACGTAATTGTTAATCATATTAATTATCACAATAATAAATGTAATTCATTGCACATAGACAACCATTAAAGTATTTCCAACATAGACAAAACAAATGCGTCAGGATATATAGCTTGTAAAAAAAAAAAGGATGCTTTCAAACTTCTGAAGTTGTTATACAGTACGAAATTGCCTTTAAAATCTGTACGTCTAGAATAAGAAGATAATTGTTGTATCAGAGGTTCTCTGCATATAAAACATTGTTGTGGTTTTGATATATTGCGTAACACCACATAACTTTTACTTCATATTTTAGTTTATAAAAAAGGTAAGATATATTTATTATAGGGTCTATATTTTAGAGCCTATAAAATAATAAAATAAAATTTATCAGCCGTTTATCAGAAAGTAAAATATAAAAAAAATACATAATAAAT